>CM075860.1:62333706-62411206 GCA_037975125.1 Latrodectus hesperus
TTTTTGAGCATATCTTTTATAATTGGATTGTTCACAAGAACTTTTTTACTTACGATTGTTTTTGCAGTTTTTCGTTCAAATGGAAACACTTATAAATCTCATTTTTCACTTCCATTTCTCAAAATTTACTCACACAAGAAATTTTGGAGGAAAAAAGTGAGATTCTCCATTAATAGTTTTCCTTTCATTTAATGAGTAAAAAAAGAATTTATTTCTCGTTCGTCCTTGTCTGAAATAAGTTCTCTGAGCAAATGCATCAAAAACTTTGATTAACTATTAGGAAATAAATTAAAGAAATTGTCTTTGGATTATGTTTCTATATATTACCATAAGCTAAGTAACGTGCCTGTTTTTAATGTAGGAAATTTTTAATTCAGAGACAAATTTTTTGAAAACTGTTTATTTTTTTCAATTTCATGGTGAATATACATAATTTAAGTAATTATAAATATTATTAGTTATTGGATTTTGGAAGGGAATGAAGTCCATTTATAGTTATCGTAAAAAGAAAGTTTGCCTTTTTATAATCAAATGTCGAAAATGAAATTCATGTAAAATTTTGCAGTACTATAGGACTGTTAACTAGGGAAAAATAATTAATGCATCAAATAGAAAAAATATCTTAATCTAATAAAAATTTTGATTACAATAAATTACGAATATTTGCAATCATATTATTTCAATTTTTAACTTTTAATAAAAAAATTAAAAAATAATCAAAATAAAAATTTAAATTTAAAAAATATAAAATTATTTGAATTATGAGCTAATATCTGAATAAACAACCAACATGTTACGCTCAAATTATTCTTAATAAGTATTTAAATAATTGTATTTATAATTACCTTTTTTTATCTAAAGTTAAGCAAAGAAATATTGAGGTTACGTAAAATTTCATTTCAGCTTTCAATAATTTTACTACTGAATTATTAAACACCTGTTTAAGGAAGTTTTAGTTTGTTATTAATAACTCAACTCTTCTATAAATATAATTCAGTTGTTTTTTGACTACCTTAATTAAAATTGTTTACTTATAACAAAAGTAAATTATAGAAGAAACCCAAACTAATCTTCAGAGAAAAAATGTAGAGAGATACTTTTACAATGAATCATTTTTTGTTAAAATAAATATTTAGATTTAAATGATACTACACACTTGTTTCTGATGATGATTGCTCCAAGCATTTATAAACTTAGCAGAATCTATTTTTATAGAAAGAAATATGTTGCAGACCGTCAGAGTACAAATAAATAAATAAATAAAATCCCATATTCAGGATTATATACATTCTTACTTTTGGTATTTCTTTCATTTTACTTCTGTTTCTTTAAGTGTTCCTTGAATGAAACTTAACAATCTGGAAATGACAGAATTGAGCTTTTTGAAATCTCAGTCGTCTCTATTCTTAATTAATATCGTCACAATGAGTTAATTGGTTGGGCTATCATCTGACGTTACACGAAAATTGATTAAAAACTGAACAATGCAAAGATATAAGCCCGAAATGGGAATTAATTTCGTGAATTAAGCCAAAGAACTAATCGTTCAATTAAGATGTGTCGGACACACAGTTAAAAAGAAATATATTGACTCTTCATCTGCCAATTCTTTTTAAGTACCTAAGAAAATGATATCTTGTTCTTATTCTCATTTAAGCAAGGTTAAGTAACGCAAACCAAACTTCTTTATGAATTAAATATCTCTTATTTTAATACAGTAATATTTCAACGCAGATTTTTAAATCTATTTTAAAATATACTTCATTTGGAATTGATTTCCGAGAATATAATTAATTGTACACAAATTGAATAAATGAATCAATTTAAAAGAGTAATTCTTTTAGCTTTTTGATTCCTTGTCCATACTTTTTATTAAATTTTAATAAATCAATCTTAAATAAAATACACTTTGTGATAATATTTTATAGCATATTACTTTTAATTAATTTAAAAGCATTTTTATATGTTGATTCTGCATGAAATTATAAATATGTAAATAAACATCTTATTATGTACAGATAAAATACGTCAGGGGTAAAGTTCTTTATTAAGATCAGCAGCTTATGAAAATCGTAATATTTTCAAATATGTTAATTTTAAATGATGAATCAATTCTAAAGTATTCTACGATGTTTATTTTGAAATTTACGATATTTCGAAATTTATGACTTAAATCATAATAAAATTTTCTTAAATAATTGAATATTCTGAAATGTTAAAATTTCGTGCAAAATCAGTTATAACAAAACTATGTTATTTTTCTTCTTTGTTGTAATTTCATAAAATTTTGAATTTGGAAAAATTAAGCTTTTAATAATAAACTTTTTTTGTTAAATAATTTTTAAAGAAATATCTAGAAATTAAATCCAGGTATGGAGTTAAAAATTTCACAATAGATACTGATAATTAAGAATCTCAAGGCTCAAAAGATTTTCCACAAATTTATTTGAAGAAAATTAAGTTCTTAAAAATACGAAATAAGGTTAATATCTGTAGAAGAATTTCACAGTAATATTCATTGCAAAAATTGGCAGTAATAAAAATAACTTGGAATAGAAATATAGGAGATTTTTCAGAAAATTGGTATTATTTTCATATGTACCTTCAAAACCTGATACAAGTGAATTCAAACCTTAACAAAAAATTTTCTGATATATTAAATGATAAAAACTTATTTCAAGCAAAAATTAATCAATAATATTAAATTATTTCAATATTAATTAATCATTGTGAAAACAGGTCAAATTTCTGTTTCATATTTTTATTTGAGCATACTATTTCAGTGAAAATAAAAAAATTTTATCTTCAAATTTTAAATCAATAAACAATATGGACATTTAAATTATAAATGTTGCTTTTTTAAAGATAGTTATCTGAGATGAAATACATTTTTTTATTATTAAGAATTCTCGTGAGCTTTAAATTATCAATAAAAGTGTATTTGTTTAATTAATTCAAATGTAAAATTCTATATTTTATATATTTTTTGAGAATTAATAAAATGCATACTTATTAATTGCAATTAGATTATGTATTATATTGATAATGTGAATTATCAAACATTATATATGATTAATTATTATATATGATTAGATATCATTTTACATATACTTAGATATAAAATATTATATGTGATAATTAATAATATGATTATCACACTATACATGTAATTGAAAGAAAATCCTTTTTGTTTTGTTACTGTTAAGTATACAGTACATATGATATTTATTTAAATACCAAAAATTTCCTTATATTAAATTAATTAGATAATATGAATTAATAATAGACACCCTCTTTATTTAACTGCATGTTTGCCGCCCAACTTGTCTAGTGGTCAAACTGCGGATAGGGAGGTTCTGGGTTCGAATCCCAGTTCGGGCATGAATGTACTTTCTCTCTCTATCTATCCTGTCTTTGTCCTTTCCTTGTATGAATGGGCTGTGAATGGTTGCCTACCCTATAAACGGGTACCAATGACATGTGTGTACTGAGGAAGTTGGACTAAATATGGTTCAGTTGGAAAAGTGGAGTAGCGCACCCCATAATGCCAGCCTAGCTGGTACACAACAACAACTGCATGTTTATCATATTAAGTTTTTAATTCATCAGATTTTATTAAATTATACTAAAATATCAAAGCTATTTGAAATGGTTTAGTTATAAAATGAGAGAGTATTTCATATAGTATTCCGCTGACAATTGAAAGCAATAATTAAATTTTAACAGCTGGTGGAGAATTATTGGTCATGAACACTTTTAAGAATATTTTGTAGATAATTAATTGCTCCTACTTAGACTGCCTATAAAGTGCTTGCAGTTTCAGAACAAAATTTGCATTACAGCATTTATTTCTTGTAGTAATCAAAATTACGAAAGGAGAAAAGTTTATCTTCCCCATTACAAGCACGAGGGATAAATTAATAAAATCATTAATAATGAAATAAATTGAAAGCCTCTTTTCAAACAAAGAATCTAATTATATTAAAACTTTGTAAAATTTATAAGAATTGTGTAAAATAAAACAAAATATATGAGAATTTTACATTGCGAATCGGAAATTTGAAATTCAAAACATACTTTACGTACACCCGATTCTGTTAAAAATGTCCCACATCCCAGCGAACTAACATGTATTTTTTGCTTTGGCGAATAAATACTTTTTGGCGCCTAAAAGTTACTTTTTTGGCGACGAGAGGAAACCCTACTATCTGATGATGAAAATCGTGTATCCAGACGATAGAAAAGTACGGTTATTCGCAGCGGTCTAGGTGTGCGAGTGGGATAGGAGAACAAGAACTGAAGTTTGGAATGCATTTGATATTTGTTTTGGAATTCATTGTAGTGTGGTGCTTTCCTTGAGATAAGGATTAAAAATATTCGCTAGCGTTTATTACGTTATTTAAGTTTTTATTTTTATTTTTGTAAAATCTGCCAATGGAATATACCCTCCTTTCAACTATTTTGGGCAATGTTCTCCAGTGAGAATGAGTTTTGTAAATATATTAAACAGTTGTTTTGCATGTGAAAAAATATGTAAGAAGGTTTAATACAATACGTAAGAAGTCCTTTTTTTAAATTTATGCTAATAATTATTCAAATATTATTTCAAATGCAAATATTTTCAATTAAACTAAATGTGAAATAATTATAAAAATATGAAAATAATTAGAAATAAACATATCTACTTAATATTATATTATATGACATTTTAAATGAGAAATAGGCTTTTTTTCAGTAATATTTTAACGGAAGATTGTAAAATGTCTTGAATCAAAATGTGCTATGTTTACAATCATTTAGTGATGATAATATTCTTATCATCACTAAATGGTTAAATGTTTTGCTAAAAATCTTTTAATTTAACTTTGAAAAATAGTTATATAATAGAAGATGTAGTTTTTAAAAATAAAATATACAATTTTAATCAAAATCTTAGGAAAAAAATTTAGATTCTTCCATATTTCTGAAACTTAGGAATTCTTAAAATTGTACGATTAAATACTTAAAATAAAATATCATTTTATTTTTATTCCTGTGATCTTTAAATTCCTATGAACTAAATTAATTTTAAAAATCATGTATTCTTTATTGTGTTAATAGCTAAAATATTGTAAATAAAATCGAGAGAATATAGTAAATAAAATTTAGATAACTTTTTCTTGGAATATACGAAACATAGTAGCGAATATCAGGAAAAGTAGCAATGGAGCCGCTTGCCATTAGTTGGCTTGTGACATCTTCAAGTTCTCCATTAATAGCTGTCCTTGCTCTGTGGACAATCTACGTGTTTCATACATATCGCCGGCGATGGAGGACGGTGGATTTGTTTCTGCTAACTATCTGTTGTTTGGAACTTGTTATATCAGTCTTCACCTTTTGTTATTCCATCATCAGTCTCATCATACCTCCTTTTCACGCTCCCTGCAATTTCACCCAGTGGGGACTCATATCATGCCGAACGTTCCAGATAGCCACCTTGACCTCCATGGTGGTGGACAGAGCTCTGACAGTCCGGTGGCCGTACCGGTATCGATTCAGCGTCCGGAGGAATCAGATCCGGTATCACATCGGTGTCTTGTCCCTCGTGTCGGTGCTGGTAGGGGTGGCAGCTGTCTTTGCCAGAGTGGACATTGTCAACAACAAGAATTGCTTCTTGCATCCAGCCCAATGGGACATGCGATATGTCATCTTCCTGCTGTCTCTGTATGGTGTCCTGATCATGGTCACGTTCATCTGCATGATTCAGGTGGAAGTCCATCGAAGCCGGCATGGACTGAAGATCAGTGAAAATGGGTCTTTCCAGCTCCCAGAGTGTGCAAGTCCGGACTTGCCCTCTGCCACTGGCATGAACAGTCCCCTGGATACGCAAAGCAGTACCGGCAGCACCAGGGCATTGCATAGACCTACTCGTCAAGCCAGTAGAAGGCCATATGGGAAAAATAACAAGACCACATCTGACTTAAGGTGGCCATCAGTTGCATTAACAACGCTGCTATGTTTTTCAGTGAACCACATTCCACATTTGGTAAGTTGTTTTCACTTCTTTGAAATATGTTTGACTTAAAAATGAATCCAGTGAAAAGGCATATTTATTTCCCAAAAGAATGGAGATTGTCTTTAATCTGAAAAATTGTAGTTAGTATTGGAATGTTTTATAGCAAATCAGTGTTTATGAATTTCATAAAAAAATTATTTATTCCTTTTTCATGTCAGAATATTGTTTTTTTGCAAGAAATGATAATTCATTTTCTTGCCTTTAAAATTTAGTGTGAAGAGAATATAAAATAATTCTTATATAAATGCGCAACTATAACTTTTTTAATTTGTTAGTTGGGAAATCATTTTTTAACGTTATATTTGAAAAACTAAACAAGACTTGTACTGTATAGTAATGCATTAACCTTTATAATATTAACATTATGTATGTTTTCTAATTAGTAAAATGATGTTAACTTTTTCTACTAACTGTACTATCATGAAAATGAAATGAGTTTGCTTAGAATTAATTCATTTTAATTATTGTTTCCTTAAAATAATTGATCATTGTTTAAACTGAAAATATACATACTTTCTTTATTTTAGATTTTCTTTCGCTATTTTCGTTAATGATATAAATTTTATATGCCTCCTTATTTTTAGATCCATCGAGTTAAAATAACTATGATCGATTAAGCTAAATTTGAATCTACATGTCACAAACTACTTTCTGAAAATAATTTCACTATTAGTTATTTTATAGACAAAATTATATTTTTCGTTAAAAACATGACTTCATAACACCACAATATATAGAGAATTCCGCTGTATTGTTTTAAATGCATAGACTGATTTGACATAAGAAAATATTTTTTCTCGTGATATTTTTGTCATAAATTTAATAGTTTTATTTGAGTGAAATGAAATATTGAAAACATCATTCATATTTATCATCTACGAATCAGAAAAATAATGATGTTTAAATGTTAATTCTTCTTCTATTATATACTGTTAAGATTCCATTTTAACATTGCACAATATTAAATAATAGTAATGTTTTTAATTTAAAGAAATAATTTCATTGCTAAAATTGGAAAGAACCAAGTTGCATCTATCTTCCGAAATTCTGTTCACTTACATATGTTTCTTAACAATTTTTGCCGTTCAATGTGAATAAAATTTTAAAAATATTTAAAATATAATTGAAGAATTGTTAATGAATAGTGCCTTAAAGATAATTTTGATTGATTTTCGTTTTCTAAAGATCAAAATATTTTCTTCGAAACGGTCCACTGTCTGAACACTATGTAGCTAGAAGTTAACATCTATACAAGTGAATTTATCTCTAATTGCTAGTGAGTAAAGGACCACAATATGTCTGAGAAATGAATCTCTGTACTGCAGAACTATTATTGTTTTTATTGTATGCTTAAAAAATACGAGTTCACAAATTGATAAAAAAAAAATCAGCCCAGATCATCATCTGTGCTAAAGTAGACACTTCTATTCAAAATAAAAGGATTTTTTTTTTCGAGAATACCAGGTTCTCTCCAAATAAAAATTTGATAATTGTAAAGTAGTACACTGAAACTGTTCATAAAAAACAAATGTCTCCATTCATCTCTTAGATGATAAAGTTATCCTTTTCTATGGGAAGTACCATTATAATGAAACACAAACCACGTGTACAAACGTATATGGTGAAGTACTTTTTGAACATGTTGAATTGAAGTTCGATTACCTTAACGATCTCAAGAGCTGTTGCAAAAAGTGGCGTTCATTAAACTATTTCTTCTGATCGATAGCGTTAATAAAGTTTTATTTTTAGTTCCAGGGGTATGACCTAATCCAGCTCTTTGTGGAACATTTATAATTTCCAAATAAATTCTGTCGATTGAAAATGATATTCAGGAACTTGTAACGGCTTCCATTCATTACACAGGATTGCGTTTAGCTCGTCTCTGTTCAACTAAGCTGTGTTCTCGTATGTCTCATTCACAGCTTAAAAATTCTACGTATGTTAATTGTTTTTAATTCTCTCTTGTAGAATAAATGCTGTAAGTGCCATTTTCACTTTTTCAATCTACAACGAATGTGATTTTGTTTCGTTACAAACAAAATTTACCAATTTTCCAACTTCGTGAACTATATAATTTTCATTTTTAGTTTCTTCTATTTCATTTTTATGAAAAAAGTTTATTGTATATTTGTTTCATAACTGACCGAAATATTCTCTAATTGTTTGGAGAAATAGATATGTAACATAATAAAAGAAGAAGATTATCAGAGATGTCTTTGTGAATATGATATAATCAGGTACCAAAACTTTCATTATAAATTATTTAACTTATTCAATATAATTTAATTAAATATTAATTATAATATATGATTTAAAAATGTGCATTTATATTTCTAAAATATATTTAGCTATCAATTTCATTAAAACCAGTAGAAATAAAAAATATTAAACTATACAAATCGCATTTTTTAAATAGAAATTTATCACCTTTTAATTATTTAAATTGTTTGGACAATAGCAAATGCAAGTTACATAAGCACAAGTTTACTTAAAATACAAAATTATATACATATATATTAACCTTTTTACAGTCTAATTTATTATTAAACAGGCTGTGTAAATTCCCTTTCCACTTTTTGCATTTCATATATAAAGGTTGCCTCTAAAATGCCTCATGCACTTTGCTTTTTAATATTTTAATAACTATGAGATAATATATTTTTTAAGATATTTGAATAAGAATATATTTTAAATATAAAATAATTAAGATTCACAAATAATAAAATTTATGGTTTGATAAATTCAAACAGTTTTGTTGTGCTTTTGTTAATAGACTTCCACGTCTTTCATCATACGACGATGGTAGTTGATTTCACGCGTGTGGTAGAAGCAGTTATGTTAGAGTACCTACAATAATTATTGCTTTTGTAAACTTTAACTTTGGATCACCAATAATTTTGACATTTTCCTACTGTAAGCGATTTCTTTTTTGCACGTATCCAAGCTATACATATAAATCCAGCGATGATATATCAGATAGTATAAGTACTTAAAAAATTGGGCCAAGAATCCATATATCTGTGAAATATATCATTGCGGATGATAAAAGATCTATATTCATCCTATATATGGAAATTAAATTATATTTGCAAAAAAAACATGTTTCCAAATAAGAATAGGAAATAGTCTGTAAAGACTGGTCCTTTTAAAAACTATGAATTATTGTATTGATAAATGCTACATGCATACATTTGTTTATATTTTCATTACTTTATGGTTTTTAAGTATCAAAATGTGTCACCTATTTTATAGATACTTTTATAATTAAAATTTGCTTTTTTTGTCCTGTCTTTATTGAAGAATATTAATATCCGAACGAAAAAATAAATGCTTTTTAAAAAACGCACTCACATATCGATAGTACGAAAGCTTTCACTTCGCTCCATGCAGAGTATAAAATTCATCAAAATATAAAGAATGCCTGCCTTAACAGCTTGAATACAGAAATTGAACTTTAGGAATATAATTTTTTCGATGTAAATCTCATAAAAGGAAGTGGACATTAATGTATAAACACCGTTCATTTTCATAACACATCGTAGAAAAAAAAATTCGGCCAATGACCTTAAAACAGTGAAATATTTGTGAGGAAATTTCGCTCTCTCTCTTCTTCTTTCCCCAATGGATGCTTCATTAATTTTCATGAAGAACAATAAAATTGCTTTAAGAGGAACGTCATAAAAAATGTCACATTCAGTTTATCTCTCTGATATAGACTATTCCTGTTTGATTTCCGAATCAACAGCAACCTACTCGATAAAACTTTTAATTACTTTTATTGATTTGTGTTAAAAATATTTATATTGTATATTTTAGTGGTCAAAAATATTTTCCAGAATCATTACAATCGTTAATTAATATTTTTGTATTAGCGTATTATTTGTAGTAATTAAAATTTTTGAAAAATAAAGAAATTCAATTAATTTTATTATTTATTTAAAAAAATTCTTATCTTTTACTGACATGATATCTTTTCAGTTGCGCATATTGCAATTATAATTTTGGTAAGCAGATGCGGCTGTAGATCTTTTCAAATACGTAGTTCAAAGTGTTTGATAGTGGGTAGCAACATTAAAAATGTCATATAATTTTGTATTCCAATTGAAAACATTAATGAGTATACAATTCAATAAAACTTATTTTTCCATATAAAAATAAATTTATGAAATCAAACATATTTTAATCGTTATTAAATATGTTGCAAAAGAAGAATAAATAAAAATATTCCCTATTCCTATTTTTTTATATTTTAAAATTCAAACGTCTTAGCGATCTTTATCGATTGATCTTTCGCGGGAATCATTTCAAGATCGATTGATGGTGTGAAATTATTATTCTACCCGTGAATGCTCAAGAAACATATCAGAAAGAATAATCATTTAAATGTCATAAGCAAAAGCAAAAAAAAAATATCGATTGAATATGATGATATCGCGCCCCAGATAAAAGTTGCGTTTGAAGTAAAAAGAGGGAGAATTCCCTCCCTCCCCTTTTTTTTTCTCCCACATATTATTTGTCACCCACTTCATAGTATAGAATTCCGATAGCTGTCAAATCTGGCATTGTATTGCTATACTTTTACTTGAAATTTAATCCCTAGAGATGTGCCCTGGGTTTGCGCTGGAAGAACAGAAGATGGTAAACAGATGTCCAGATGTCTGGAACATTTCTCGAATCCTTTGTTTTCCAGCTCAATATATTTCCACTCAATCGATATATCGATGTTCTATTAACAGGACCAATGTATCTATTTGTTAATGATGTGCCACCAACACTGAAATTTCGGAGAAGGCAACAGTCCTTGCACGTGACAGTTGAAGAGTTAATCAATGGTATCAAGAGAGTCTGAACTCCTGTTAAAAGTAACTTCAAGAGCTGGGTTCTCAAGAATTTTATCTTTATTTCAAAGCATAAAATTCGATGGTTTTTCTTTTAGAATCGATTGCTTTTAATCAAAATAATATTCTCTCTAATCAATGTGATTCAATTTTACACAGGCCTTATGAATTTATAATCAAACCATAGTACAAGAGTTTAGTTGATTATAATTTAATTTAAATATCACTAGAATCTTCAATAAATACTTTCTGTATGTATTTTAAATGGCCGATATTAACAGTACTTATATTACATATATTTGCATCAAAAGAGCTCATGTTAATTGCACTGAATGCCACATAAAGATATATGAAAATGAATAGTAATTTTCTTAACAGTTTTTCTAGGAGCGTTAAACATAACCAACGTACATATCTTTTTGCAAATGTGTCATTTGTACGTGAAGGTTTTTATGCATGGCGCGCAAGTCATTTCCATTTTAAAAATTGTTACTGAATATTTTATTTTTTACTTTATATTTCTTAATATGAAATAATTAACAAAAATTGTGTCTGTTGGATTATGTAACTTCTATAAATAAAAGTGTTTTTAAGAGCTCGAAATCATACTACTCTTAACGATAAGAATAAAAGAGAAAATGGTATTCTTTACCCAAATTTTTTTAACCTTTGGATGATATGGTTAATTCTGAAAACAAAACCTTTTGGCGCTATAGGCTAAGAAATCAACCATTGCAAAATCAGAGAAATGCTAAAAAAAATCAAATTAATCAGGAATCCTTCTTTTTGAAAAGGTAGTCCTCTTTCATTTTTTTCCCTAACATTGCATATAATATCCATTAAATACTTTGTAAATCCAGATCCATGTGGATTTTTAAAATTATTTTTTTGTGATGAATATTTAAAAAATAATATATGTTACAGATCCAGACTTTAAAACTAATTAATGATCCCTCATTTCTCTGTTTTTTTTTTCCTTTTATTGTCTTTGAAGAACTAGTAAAAGCTAAAACTGTTAAAACACTATTGATCTTTATTAATCTTTATTTTTTAGTTCTGATTTACATAAGTACCCGATATTCTGTTTTATTTCTATTCTTATTAAAAGTAATTGCTTTTATCGTTGTGTATGAATTTCATAATGATTCAACTCTGAAACTGCTAGAAAATGCAAATTAAAGTGCTTAAATAAAAGCATTTAGAAAAAATTCCGTCTGCAGGCGATGAAATAAGACTTTTTTTAATTACATGCTCTCAGTTTAATACTGCTGTTTTATTTTTATAGCAGTGTAAATGTTTACTCGGAAATATTTATCTTTAAAGGTTACTGTATAACTCCCTGCATTGTCACGTGTTCAAGACTATATATGCCAAAAGTGACACATAGAATGGATCATTTCTGAATTACAACACATCCGTTTTTTATTTTAACTCTGCAAAGTTATTCATTTTATAATGCTTTAACACATATATGTAATATTATTTAAGTAAATATTTGTATTGGCAATTTCACGGACCTTTTAAACATATGATATGTTAAATCGATATATTTTTCCACGCAGTTATAATTTAGGACTATTCAAAAAATGATTTAATATAGCTATTTTTTATTCATTACAAGCATTATCTTTTAAAAAATGCGGAAGTTATTATTAACTTTTAAAAATGTATGTACAGTAGATACTATTTTACCCACACTTCAGTTATTTGATAGTTTAAATATGCATATATACTCTTTAAAACTTATTTCTTACTTTCCTGGGAAAACAAACACATTTCTGAATACACATTTGTCTTAGCCGTCTATCTTTAATTTATTTATTATAATAAATATATTATTTTCATTTAAATTTTCATATTGGTTGGGTTTTATGGCGCAAGGTCCATAAATGGACAAGCTGCGCCATAAATTTTCATATTACATTACATAAAAATAATGTAATATTTGCTTTTAAATTTTGATTTACAATAGATAATATATTTCTTACTTATGTGACTGTTTTCATGTCATGTCCTGCAGTTAGTAGTAATTTCTCTTAGTTTGGTAGTAGTTCTGTTATCATTTTATGCACACAAGAATTCATTTAAAAAAAAAGCTTATAATGTATAGTAGATTCGGTACAAGTTCAGTATCCCCATACAGATGATTTCTCGCCAAATCTGGAAACCGTTGTTTTCGTTGCAGTGTTGCCGATTTCAGTTTTTGTATTTATTGTAGTGTTGCCAAATGTAGTTTTTGTTACTATTTTTATTTTTTCGTTGCCAGATTCCGTTTTTCTCGTGTTTTAAATAATTTTTACGTTATATATGTGCTTTTTTTTAGCACATATATAACGTAAAAATTATCCAGGTTAGCTTGTCTGATATATAGGAGTAAAATGCTCTGAACAAATATTTTTACCAGACTAAGGAGAACTGTTGCTTACATACTATAACATAACAAAATAATGGAAGTCGATACAAGCTATTTTATATTAAAAAAATGTTAAGTATTAGAGTTATGATTCCAAAGTACTTTATCTCGATAGCCATCTTGATTTGTTGATGTCATTACAATTTTCCACACTTTTGCGAATATTTCCTTTTGATTTAAAAGTACTCGAGAAAATTTAGCTGTTATCACTCCACTTCATATGCATTACTGATTTAGTGATTAAAAGTGGAAGTTGTATAATTACAGTTTTATCTAAAGTATTTCATTAATAAAATGTATATAACTTTATTAGATAAAATAAAAGGAAGATATTTATATAACGCCAATATGTATTATCTTAGCAAATGATTATTTAAAAAAAAAACGGCAGTATTATCTATTTCGATGATTATTAAATTGCATTTTTATAGCTATCATTGATATGTGTAATATGTATTTAAAGTATATAACCTTTCAATAAATATTTATTGTAAAATTAAATTTTTAGTATTAATATAGTTTTTTATATATTTCACAATATTTTGGAAAAGTTAAACTGAATAAATTTATCTTACCATTTATTAGAATGATTCTGCTTTGTATTTATAAAGTTATTATATGTGATAAATATTGGTGCCCAGTAATTTTTTTAACAATCACTTTCGTGACAAGATGATGTAACTGAGTTTATGTCCATTTTGTGATGCAACTGCATTGGAAATCGTGTATAAATTAGCACTAGTCACATATGATCTTTTATTTCCATTTCTGTGAGCTAAATATTGTTTAGTATTAAAAATCAGCTGTTCTACAATTTTGCAATTGTGTTTTTTCCCCTGTGTTGTTTCATTTTCGCGATATGACCACTTGTCTTCCGTAGCTATTCAAATCGTCTTGTGAATTTCTGGTGCATTCTTTTCAAAATCATAATTATTGGTGCCCCAAAGTTAATGGGCTATGGCAAAGTTTATTCTGTATCGTATGCTTATGTATATTTTGTATATCAGCACATTTTTAAGTTTAAACTTGATTCAAAACTAGTCTTCTTACGAAAAATTTACTATTTCATATACAAAACAACAAAATATGTCTCTTTTTCTAATTAAAAATAATAATGACAGCCTTCCTTTGCATCCTTTTCTCGCAAAGTTTACTACTACATAGATTGATATTGGTGCAATTAGTTCATATTAATATAGATTACTGATTCGATAAAATAATGAGTGTTTGTGTGATAAAGTATTTAAAGATAATTGTCCTAAACAATTTGTTGAAAAAATTTTCCCTGTCCATCTACACTTGGAGATTTCACAAGGAACTGAATGATATGTTCATTAATTACTTTCCTTCAGATAAACTTTATTTGGAACCATAAAATAGTAATCATGATTTTATCAATTGATCAGTGTGACTATGCAACAAACTCCACATTAATCGAAGATGGTCACGATGTCACCTACCATATCCAGTTAGCATAATGAAAAAGCTTTCTGTTTCTATCTCGCAACATATTCTCCGGCGGCCGTTTTTTGTGTCGAAACACCATCGTTCTGCGTTTGTGGTTGCGACGAAAATTTGTCCGATGTCAAGGTTGCCCAATTATGCGCTCTTCCTGGGAGCAAATAAAGTTATTTATATATATATATTATTTTTATGGTCACGTCGCTTAATATCGTGGTTTGGAATGAGTGTTTCAGGATATTCAGCTTTCTTTTTCTCATTGTTCGCTGCTGTCAATTTTTTTATGAATATTTGAGAGCGATGACAAGATTGCGAAATTTCTCCGCCAAGAAATTAGAGAATCACGAAATAGTCATAAAAAGCTCTCTCGTACTTGCTTTATCACTAGCTTGTGTGTATGCTCTGGGATAGAAATCGAGTCTGTTGTGATAGTAAATTAATCTGTCAGGACTGTAATTAAAAGTGTGATTGTGTTCGTTATTATTACTTTTTTGAAATGTTGTTGTCAAAGAGGTAATCTTTCATCACAAGTTTCAAGCTACTTTTAATATTTTAATTCTTTTTTAAATTTTGTTAATTTGTGGGTTTATTTTAACAAAATATGGGGAAACTTTTATATTCTTTACTCTATAATTTAAATCAATTTTTTCATTCTATCAGAATAGTATGAACCTATGAATAAGATAATATAACTTCGTGAGATGAGACTACAGATTTTAGAATTTGATGTATATTTATTCAAATTTTAACTCCTGCAAAATATGTGAAAAGTTCCCTTTTTTAATTTAAACAAACTCCTCTTATCAAAACATTATTACAATAAATTTTGTGAGATTATCATGATACCCCCTCGCGGAAAAATAAAAACAAATTCTACGTTTATATTATGCCTCGTGCTCAAATATAAACATACTGGCAATTTAAAAAGTATAAATTAAAATAACAATATATTATTTAATGTTATATTTTACTTACTATATTTTAGAATTATTTTAACAAAGTATTTTCAAATGGTTTGTTAGGAAAACATAATGTTATTTTCATTAGCTCTTTATAAGCCAGTTTCGAATTATAACGCATTGCAATGTATTTTTATTCCCTAAGGAAATTCGGTGTATACTACTCAAAAATTATAAATGTTTCAATGAACTTATTAAATTTTAATTGTGAAATTCATGGAATAAACTTTACGAAATTAATTAAAGCTATAATGGATGATCGAGACTATAACTAAAGTCTGTAAAGAAAATTAGGAATTTAATACTATCGGCTAAGAAACAAATATCGGGCTGTAAAAAAAGCATATAAAAAGTAACATCTCTTATACCTATACGTACCAAATGAATAAAAAATTTAATATCCAAAACTCAAAATTACTCTAGGAATTTGGCTTTCACTTAATTTGTAGTTTTTGATTTGTGTGCTCAAATCTCAGAAAGAAATATATAAATATCTTTCATTGAGATTTAGTTATACTGCTTCTGATAATGTCTAATAACGTTTCTAGATGCATTTTTAGGACTTCACTTCAAATCGTCATCACTAACTTAATTAATAGTTCCATGTGCGTTTGTAAATGTATACAAACTGAAATATTTGCAAGACAATTTTATATCTATGGTCCAACTTTTTTGGCAAATACCTCCAGTTCTATAGTTTTTCATTAATCAAATTACTGGTAAACTGAAAGTGTAAATCATATATTATTTTCATTTCAAAATTCGAACTCTTTAGATAATATTTTTTTCTTTCTTTTCCGCACATGTTGTTGTTGTCGTGTGCCAGCCAAGCTGGCAATATGGGGTGCGCTGTTCCACTTTTTCAACTGAACCCTATTTTGGTGTGGAGTCCGACTTCCTCAGTACACACATGCTATAGGGACCCGTTTATAGGGTAGGCAACCATTCACACCTCATTCATACAAGGAAAGGACAAAAACAGGATTAGATAGAGAGAGAAAGTACATCCATGCCCGAACCGGGATTCGAACCCAAGACCTCCTTATCCGTAGTCAGGCACGCTGACCACTAGACAAGTTGGTCGGCTTTTCCGTACATGAAAGACAAGAATTAAAAATAAAAAATTCTGATCTCCATATTGTTCCTTACATTACAAGTTAGTAAAAAGAAGAAGCCACACACACACCACACACATTAACCTTTTGAGTAGCTTCAGTATGATGTAAATTCTTTCGTATCTGTGGTTCAGTTCCCACTCTGACAAATGCGTCCTGTGTTTTTCAGTTTTCATGTATCAAATTATTGGGAAACTATGAAATCGTAAATCACTTTTAGTTTTCGAATTAGAAATCGCCAATGCAACTCCATCTTTCCAACTCTTCTGGCAAATATCTTCAGTTCTATAATTTTCCATTCATCAAATTATTGGCAAACTTAACTATTAAGATGTAAATCATATTTTATTTTCCTTTCCAAATTAGAATTATTTCAATAATATTTTTTTTCTTTCTTTTCCGGACATGAAAGACAAGAATTTAAAATCAAAAATTCTGGCCTCCATCTTGTTCCTTACATTACAATTCAGCGGAATGCAAAAAGAAGAAGAGATCATCATTAACCTTTTGAATAGCTTCAGCATGATGTAAATTCTCAATTGAAATACTTAGAATAACAGCATCACACATATCTGTGGTTCACAATACTCATTCTGACAAATGTGTCCAGCATTGCAGTTTTCATATATCAAATTATTGGCGAACTATGAAATCGTAAATCACTCTTCGTTTCCAAATTAGAATTCGCCAATGCGCTTTTCATTGTTTTTTTTTTTCGGACATGGGGGGGAAAAACAAGAAGTGAAAATCGAAATCCTGCGCCACTATCCTGCCCCCTGACATTCCAAGTTGGCGAGAAAATACTTGGCTTGGGACGTTTTCCCTCAACTTCTCGGGAGACAAATGCTGCCGGACGAAGTAACAATCCGATGTGCACGGGATTCTTCAATGAGTCGATAGACGGCTGGCAGAAATCCAGGCAACACAGATGGAATGGGAGAAAAGCTTATCTTTTGGTGGAGGACCTTCCCCTCCCCCACACTTGGCATCGAACCAGAAAATTAAAAAGAGAACAAAAAATAATAACAAAGAAAGAAAAAAAATGTCAGAGCAAGGAACGGGAAAAAAATGCCGAAAAAGGTTATGCGTGTCATTTTTTCTCCTTTAACGCTATAGGGCTAGAGGGGTGTGTAGGGAGGGAAGTAGTTCACAGGTACACTTTTAGCATTTCCAAATCTAGGATGATTATTTAAAAATATTTAAATTTTGAGAATCAAAAAAGAAACATAAGCATTGGAATTTGTGTTTGTTTGTGCATTCGAGACAAATATAGTTTACACAAACATTAGTTTTATAAGATAATATTTTTATTTGAGGTTTATATAATTTCTTCGATGTAAAATACAATTTTCCTTTTTTTTAATATTAAATTTTTGATTCAAAATCAAAATTTATTATTCCACTTCTGACAAACATTTTCATTCTTAGGAAATGTACATTTATTCTAAGATAGAACTTTCGAAAAAGTAACCGATATGCGTGTTTGTAATAATTCGATTGTTGTGTTTGTAAAATAATGAATACGAACTTGTAAACAGAATTATTAAGTCAGCATTTTTTACACCATTCTAAAAAGATGTAAGGAATCGAAAAAAAGATATTCTTATAAAAACCTATTCCTAAATCTTTTTACAAACTGAAATTATTGGGATATAACCAAGATTATTTCATTTCTTACTTTTCACATTTTTTATTAGGTTGAATTAACTAATTCAACTAGTTAAATTTTCTATTTATGAACACGGATCTAGTTTTCATTAGTTATAAACTATATGACTGCTGTATTTTTATGCATTAAATAACATAAATTGAAATGAAAACTGGCATATAGTAAACCATACAGATATTGGTCTGCAGTAGAAATGTTTAAATTAAGAAAATATATTATTTATGCAAATACTTTCTTAATTTCTAAAAATAATGCGATACTATCAATTTAAAAATAGGTTAGGTTATTGTATTATACTTAAGTTAACCTGTTTGTGCCAATCGAAAAAGCTAATTTTTTAAACTCGGGTCATGTGACGTAATCCGTCGATATATAATTTTGCTTGAACCTTCCTTTTTAAAGTTCCAAACCATACTAAAAATAGGACATTAAATTCTATGATAGGTTTACATGTATATAGCACTTCTCAACGCTACAGTCTACGGCTACAACATGTATCGAACCTGATACCTCCTATTTTGTTAAAACGACGCATTTTCCCACAAGGCTATGTGGTCTCAAAATTTAAAGAAAATCTTTCTTATACTGTAAGTGACGATTGACTGATAATATTAGTGTGATTGTTATTACTTTTCAAATGATGTAATTGTAAAATCAAAGATATATTAACCACTTCTCAAAGGATGCAATAAAAGAATACATATAATTATATATGAATGGTAAACCATAAATATTGAAACAATTATTTTAATTAATAAAAAAATTCCAAATTTTCGTTTTCTTCCTGCTTATAGTTTTTAGACATACCCAAAAAATTGGTCGTCAGAAGAATTTTTTTAAATTGCACTTTTCTTTTTTAAATTGGGAAAATATATTTTCTGAGAGCGGGGAGGAGCTCTTAATTAAAATTGAATCTTCATTTACTTTAAAGTGGTAAATGAATGACATAAACATTAATACTTTAGCATTTCAGATATATAAATATAAAATAATAAATTTCAAAGCAATAGTCGTTGCATTGCATATATAATACTGAATACGAAATATCATTATATATCTAGAATAAAAAAATTAAAAACATACATAACACCATAAACTTTCAGAATAAATTAGCAATTTAAAACTTGAACTGCTTTAAAACATACCCAGTTGGAATTTAAACAGAAAATAGAAAGAAAATCGTTGAAAATTCAATTAATATCTTGCAGTATTCTGAAATACACATTTCAATTTTAAAAACCACTTAAAAAGAGAAAGTGAAACTGGAAAATAAGGCTTCCAAAGAGAAAACATTTTTATTCTTTAGAAGTCCACTAAGCAACCGTTTTAAATATTGCTTATTTTTTCCCCATACTATCGGAGATTTATTTGAGTTTCTTTATTCATTATGGTAATTTATTTTCCACTAATTATTCTGCGTCCCTAGCATTGGCTTCCCTCCAATATTTACATATTTACTTCAAAAAGGCCATTTATAACCGACTAATAATTATGAATTCACAAAATCTTTATTATTTTTTATATATATACAGGCATATATATATATATATATATATATATATATATATATATATATATATATATATATATATATATGCATATATAAAATAATTATCTTGTGTGGAGTATATTTTTCAGCGTATTATATTTTTTTATCATTTCAGTAAAAAATTTAATTAGTTGTTATAAATTGCATTGTTCTTAAGATTTCGAAATTTTTTTAATAGGGAAATAACTAATGTGTTGAATAGGGAAATAACTAATGTGTTGTCATGTGTTGAAAAAAATGATAAAAAGAAATTTTATGTAATATTTTTAAGTTCAATACTCTCCTCTGAATATTTGCATATTTCCTCATTCATTAATATTATATATATATTAACAAAAATGTTTCTTTAATAAAATGAATGTTACTAAAAATATGTCAATTGTATAACTATCCTAATATCAATTACGAGAGTAACGCAATGAAAATTTTTAAATTTTTATTTCATTTTTTGAAAATATTTTCATGTGTTATTTATTAACATATTAATGTTTTGCGTATATTTCTTTATTTTCATATCAATTTTATGCGTTTGACGTATTTTCAAGTTCTGTACACACACACTCACACGCATGCATACATAAATACATATACATATATATGTGTATGTGTGTGTGTGTATCACACATGCCTTATAATCCAGAATGCCAAATTCTGACTTTCGTGATATTTAGGTGGATTTTCTATCTATATGGCAACCTGGATTTTATTACGTCATTTATATAGAGACCTATCAGAACTATGCAGAAAATTCTATTTTGGCAACCATAGTATTGCGTCATCGAGCACGTCACAATACGTCATCTGTGATATATTATATAAAATACATATATATATAAATACATTATATATATATATATATATATATATATATATATATATATATATATATATATATATATATATATACATATTACTTAATCATAAATGTTTAATTTAAATTTGAAATTCTTTAGTGATTCTACGGCTTATGGTAACTTGCTTGGAAAAAGCATTGGTCTCCTCATTTAAAAGCAAGAGGTTTGATACTGATTTTGGCGAATGTCAATCGGGAGAGTGCTTGTGCATATTAGTAGTTCAAAGTTCAATAAAATGTAACTTCATCCATTAATAAGTTATAGAGAGATGGCTGCTGTTCATATTAAAGTATTTATAATGTAACTTTACATTTACTTTAGAGGGCATTTACAAATATTTGTAATATTTTTACCCTAATTTAAAAACAAAGTTATTTATAATTAAATAATACTACTGTAGAACATGTAATAAGAAAACTAATAAGTGTTTTTTCCTTTCTAATTTAATTATTTTCACATCGTGGTCGATGCATATAATAATAAATCTAACCAAACAAATACTTTATATATTTTTCAATAATATCTTTTGTCTAAAAATAAGATATGAAACGGGAAATACATGATATGTATTTACTGAAAACTTTCCGTTTTGTACTTTAAGCATTTTTTTCTTTCCTCTTTAGTCATAAATTTCATATTTATATATACATTTTGGTACTTAGAGTTAGCATTTATAGCTTTTTCCAGACGATATTTCTTGGGAAAAAGTCTTTTGAAAAATCCCTGAATCTATTTTTATTCAAAGCTCGAAGCATCACCGTCAAAAAACGTCTGCGAGTCTTATATATCTTCTTTTCCTAGGAGTTAGTATCTTTTAGCGCCTAAACCCTCTGTCTTAGAATAAAGCAGAAAGTGCCGTTACATCCTTAAGAACGCCCCTTTCAGAGATAGGGGTGGTCCTTTTTCAATTTCACAGTCCTCTTCCTCCTCTATTCGAAGTACAGAAATAACGCGGAAGTGGAGAGCCTACACAAAAATATTCTTCTGCAGCTGGTAGAACGCGTGGCGCCCATAGAAGACTTATCACCTCCCTTGTCTGTTTGTCGTCTGTTTTGAAACATGCTTTTTCCGCGCTCACCTAAACACAGGCAGACGACATTTTAACGGCGGATGTGCCTCTCAGCTGAAGGACTATCATTCACTCGGGAAGTTTGGCAACAACCAAAGACAAGGGTATCGGGGATGGGTTCTACGAATTTTCGAAAAAACACAGGAAATGACGAATAGTTGGGTAATTCCGAAAACTATTCGTACGCTATAAACATGAAAATAGCAAGTATCCATATTCTCAAAAATGCAATCCTAAGGAAATCGCGCAATTTCCCTTTATAATAGTCATATTTAATAATTCATCTCTCTTTTTATTTCAATCTGAAATGAAAAAAGAATTTAGACATAAAAAAATATTTGCCTTATATCAACATTTAGAAATTATGGTATTCTCTATTATCAAAAGTAAACTTTCCGTCAATTGTTTTGCTAATATTGACAAATTTGCTAAATTTGTATAAAAAGCGCCATTTTTTTATTTTTGAAAAGTACCGTTGTGCGAAGTAAATTTATCAAAGATTTGAATATTGCAAGTATTTTGGGGATTATGCTAATATTTCAATATTTTGGAGAGAGACGCTTTCATTTCGCAATATCAACGCGATCCGTATAACAAAATCATTTCCAAATCATAATTAGATAGATACTTAATTACAGCTTATATGCTATGCAGCGTAATGCATGTAAATATATATTAAAGAAACAAGCACGTAAGGAAGAAAAAATATGCAAGTAGCAAGAATTTTCTCACAAAAGATGTTTCAAAAAATTTATATTTTTCACAGAAATAAAATTTTGGTTTTAATCTACTAGAAAATGAATTCTTTTTATAATATTTTTTTCACAATATAATTTTTTCCTAGTAAATAATGATAAAATATGCTATGTATATATATATATATATATATATATATATATATATATATATATATATATATATATAATTGTTTTTTAAGACGGTAATTTCTGGCCTTATTTTTAAATTATACTTTATAAAATATCATTGTTTTGAATTTGGGATATTACTGTGAACTACTTTATATTTGTACATTCATTTCTTCATTTTATATCATTGATGCAGTTATATTTTGTTCTTATTAAGAAATGTGTGTAAATTGCATGTTTTTATATATTAGAACATTAAATTTTTTAGCGATGAATAACCTTTTCGGTAGAAGTCCAATATTTGTATCAGAGTATATATTTTTTTAAAAAAATATTATTTTAATAACTCATTATTTAAAAAAATAAAATAAATATTGGAAAAGAATTGCATTTTGTGTAAAATATCTCTCGTTAATTTTGCTTATACTAACCAAATTACACTCTCCCTGCTCTTAATTGTGTCGTGCTAATTCGTGTACGTGTTGTCTGTACAAATTGCTTCGGTCTCCTTTGGTTTAGGAAAGGTGCTTCGTTCACCAGACAGTAGGCATTAATTAAAGGGCAAAACTTAACGCATCTATTCAAGCATGGAGCAGCGGAAGTGCGATTATCCATGGAACAATGTCGCATAATTTGTTCAGTTCACTTGTTTTCGGTTGACTAGTCGCGCAATGCACTGCTGTGGAAGCAGCGGAATGTTGGTTGGAATTCAGAATGAATACTGCAATACATGATTTAAATTATCAATAGCAAACGCGCGATGTAAAATATTGCTTCAACTGAAGTGTTATAAATTATAAATGGTTTGTTATGAATTTAATGTTGAAAAACTAACTGTGGAAGATCGATAGAGTTAAATACATAAAAATAGCCTAGTTTCTCTTCACAAAATATTTTAAAACATAAAATTAGTTACTTAGAGTCATAAGATCATTCTATAAAATATATCCTATTTTGAAAGCTTTTTTACAAAATTGATATATTTGAGAACAGGAGCGTACATTCTTAAATATGCTACGCTCATATTGCTCTCAAATGGGTTTAATATAAGACCATGTACAAATATATATGTACATTTTTTTCCAATGGGGGGCACACAATTGGGTAACTAACCCTATGGTACAACAAGGCCATAAACTGCTACTCATTTGTCGTTACCTAGCTGGCACCTGTGAACCAAGTCACGGAGGCGAGTAGCGTTACCCGCGCCATACCACCACAAATCCCGTTTATTGGGCGGGTTACATTCATACAACAACGCAGAAGAAAGGACAGAGAAACACAGAGAGAACAGAAACATCCATGCCCGAACCGGAATTCGAACCCGGGACCAATAGCCCAAGAGTCAGGAACGCTAACCACTCAGCCATCGGTCGGCATATATATGTACATTTTCTTTGAGAAAACCGTAACCTCATTTTTTAATTGTTCAATGAAAAATATTTTTTAAAGTATGTTCCTAAAAATTAAAATACTTAATGGAATGATAATGAATTTTACTTGATGGAGATTTGATAATGAGTTTTACTTAAAAAATTGTATCGTTTTACTTGAAATAGCATTCAAATCATGGTTTAAATATAACGTAAGATATCACTGGGTTTTTTTTTATTTAAAAATGCAGCAGCTATGGAAAAGTAACGGTTGTGAAAGAATTTAATGTACTGGAGTGCGAGGGTGGAAGAATGAAGATGATCCAGGAGCATTTGTAGACCTCCTCACCTGGACATCCATCTGCCACGCTTATGCCCATAACGTACCGGAATTACAGCTGCCTTTTCAGCGCATTGTGCAGAGCAAACCGGTGCTCGAGAAAGAAGAGACTTCCAGGGTCATGGAGCATCAGGGCAGCATCGGTCCTGCGGCATTTTGCGAGGTGACACGCGCGCGTGGCAGACGATCAGTAGGCTGGAATATTTTCATTTTGTATTTTGTTTGCATAGCTATTTTTTTTTATTATTTTCATTATACTGGCTCTACTGCAAGCGTTCACCGTTCCTCTTTTTTATTTATTTATTTCTCTGAGGCATTTCAGCGGGCTCAGTTCAGTGACTACAGAGCAGATGGTGACAGGACCGGAACGTGAGACGGACCGTGACTTGGGATGGGTGTGGGAGGGTTAATGTATTTCTCATTTGGGCAGGGGGAGAGAGAAGAAAGGAAGAGGATGGGCATTGTATTCTGTAACATTGATTCGATGTGTGACGTCTTCCCCTACCGTGTACCCTCTTCGCTTATTGTGTGCAGAAATAGGTGAAAGTAAAGTCGATTGTGCACTCATCCTTCCCAGCAGGCCATGCACTTTAAAAAAAACAACTCATTTTTTATGAGAGGATTTGGTTTTCAAAGCCTCTTACATGCAGTTTAGTAAGAACATTGCTATATATGTATTTATACAGATGATCACAAAAAATGCATTACAAAGACAACATATGTTCCTTCTTAGAATCAAGAGTTTATTTAATAAGGGTTGGTTGCTTTATCGCTCATGGTTTAGCTTTTGCGTAAGAGTATCAGTTCAACTGGAGCCCATTGCTTAGAGAGTGGATTCCAAATCACTACAAGCATGCTACTCAGAACTCTGAAAAAGAAATCCACTGATTATTGAGCTGAATGTCATGACTTTGACTGTTCAGTCAAATGCTTGATGTTGAATTGATGTTGGCTGGCATTATGGGATGCGCTGCTCCACTTTTCCAACTGAACCCTATTTTGGTGTGGAGTCCGACTTCCTCATTACACACGTGCTATAGGTACCTGGTTATAGAGTAAGCAACCATTTACAACTCATTCATACAAAGAAAGGACAAAGATAAGTATAGATAGAGAGGGAAGGAACATCCATGCCCGAACTGGGAATCGAACCCAGGACAACCCTGTTGCGTTACGAATTGTTGCGTGTTTGTTTCCTTTCATTAATAAGTCCTATTGCCTTTAATAATTTTATTTTAACAATAACAATTAACAAATAACAATTTTCATAATTATATTCCATAAAATGAGTTCCACACCGTGATACACTGGTGCCAATACGGTCTTCATTCGACCGCATCCAAATAGCAACTGGCTAGATTCCCCATCGGATAGGGAAGATGCGCTTCTCATTCCCCATTAGGGATTTACTGTGGCTGAGTTGCCACAAACCCTATCCGCAGTCAGGCATTCTGACCACTAGACAGGGTGGGTGGCTGTTGATTTGATGAATAATGTTAAAGAATTTATTTTTGATTATAGTTTTCACAAAAACTAATCGAAACATTACTATAAATTATTTTTTGGTTTGTATTATCCCAGTGCGTCTTAAGTTTTAGATATGTATAAAAAACTAAATTTTTAAATGCTAATACAAATAAACATATTCGCATATTAATCAAATGAGTACTAAATTGATTCATCGAGTGTTGTCAAGAAGTATCGATAAATTCTGAAGGCTGTACTTAAAATTAAAAAAATGATTATTATAACACAACTGCGCAAAATCTGTATACATACATTTGAAAAAAATGGATAAACAAATGTATTGCTAGATACCAAAGTAATGATGTTCAAACTGCGGTATAAGATAGCAAGTAGATAGCTAGTAAAAGAGATTTTTTAACTTATTTACTTTATCTTTTGTATAATAAAGTGGATTTATATATCAAAATGCTTATCACTGAGTATTTTTGAAAACATTTACTAAATAAATATTAATTATATATAAATAATGCGATCAAATGGAATACAGTTTAAAAATAGTAATAAAAATAATAAATTTAAACATATAATTTTGTGTCTCAGCGTATAATATTCAGTTTATTTTTAACTTTAACATCACAGCATATTATTCACTCTACAAAATTTTCCACAATTTCTGAGGACATAATTCACTTTAATTGAGCTTATCGGTGTCAAAAGAAATGTCCTTTTTCATAACGAAAATTGTCTCCCCATGGTAGAAAAAATTAATCTAATCCAATTTGCTTCCTTTATCAAGATTTTTCGAATTCGTAGAAAAAAATGATAATTGTTTTCCATTAAATCTCATTCGCATAGAAGAATGTAGAGCAATTAGTTATACGAAATCATAAAGTAAGTTAAAATATATATAACAATTGCACATAAAATTTGGTGCAATAAATTTATCGTTTTTGTAACCTACTTTATATTCATTCTATCCTGATTGCCCTTTTCGCAATAATGTCATAGATAATTTGTTGTTTGTTTAACAAATTATATTATAGGATACTAATTTATGAATTTGTGTTTTTGTGCGATTGTATTGGATGATTTGAACTTTAGAATGTGAACTAAATAATTTGAATTATGTGAAAAATTATCAAATTAACTATTTCGATAAGTGTTTCTTGATAGAAAATAATAAGCTCGATTAAAATGAATTGATATAGCAATAATTTAAAAAATTTTTATACATTCTTTCAATTTTTTCAAATATTGTCATTTGAGGTTATTTGGGAGAGCATCAATATCGCGATTAATTCAAGCGATAAAAATATTTTTTGCAACAACTTTATTATTAAAAACTGACATTTTTAAAAAAATATTATTTATTAGTAATGCATTATATTTCATTAATTAAAGTAGATTTTCTGTTTTACGTTTAACAAACTTGTCACTACATTAAATTCCGGCTAAGATATTTTATTTTTAAGTGCTTGTATTGCATTTTATTTTTAAGTGCTTGTAAATATTTTTTCTTTAAGTGCTTGAAAATGAAAAAATTTAACTTAAATTTTATTCACACATCTTTGCCGTCTGGTTGTAGACGTGTGCAGGCTGGCAATATGGGGTGCGCTGCTCCACTTTTTCAACTGAACTCTATTTTGGTGTGGAGTCCGACTTCCTCAGTACACACATGCCATAGGTACCCGTTTATAGGGTAGGCAACCATTCACAGCCCATTCATACAAGGAAAGGACAAAGACAGGATAGATAGAGAGAAAGTACATCCATGCCCGAACCGGGATTCGAACCCAGGACCTCCTTATCCATAGTCAGACACGCTGACCACTTTGCCGTCTTGAGCACGTTATATAGAATTATTTTTTTAATATTTACTAATATTATTTGCTGTAAAAAAACTTATTTTTCTTCATTTATTTATTATTTTTATGTTTAATAGTTTTCCAATTTACCAGATTATACACACTACAGTTACATTGTTTGTATATTCATGAAAATCATGTGACTTTTATTCATGAAAACTCCCAAAATCATTTGAGTTGTTATGTTGTTAACTCCCATAACTTCCTCGCCAAATCAATATATATTATCCTAAGCGTAATGTTTACAAACCAGGAGCAATCTCTCAATCCGCCGATCGAATGGAAGAGATTTCGAAAACTCTTCGATATTTCTGGGTATTTCTGCTTTGCTGGACGCCTCAATCCTCTGCGAGCTCGTCCACCCCTTTCCACTCGCTTTCCCTGCGAGCGTCCCCAGTCAAACCAGTCCATTCCCGTTTGGGTGGCAATTTATCGGAAAATGAAGTCCAGTTTCAGACTCGCCTTCCGGGGATTGAATTCCAATTCCGACTGACCTCTGCACGGGCGGATGGTCCTCCGAAATTTCGTTTGTTCGATTCATTGCCGAATGCACACACCATGGAACGAAGGGAGGCGCGATCGAAAATAGGTATGACTACCATAATGGAAAATGCTAATCGTAAGGGCTGTCGAAAGGTCGGAGATGTTGAGCCCCGAATATCTTTCGAATTTGAACTTTCTTCCGTTGGGACATGCAATATTCAAGGCTTTTGTTTTCACTTCGCTGTGCTACGTTATCTTGCATTATGTAATCAAACTTCTGCCATTCTTCGACTTAAAATTCAGGCGCTGGATTATCCCCGACGTCATTTGCAATGGTGATCTCTTAAAAGCTCCATTTTTATCTGCTCCTAAAAAAAAAAAAAAGTGTTGAATTACTGTTTGAAGACAAGGCTTAGTGAAGAATTCTGACTGAATTCAAAGGTGTGAAATGTGTTCTCCTTTTTAGAATACGATAAACTTTAGCTTTCTTTTCAAATATAATTGCAAGAAAAAAATATTTTAGTTTTTCAAAGTTATCTTAGACATTTGAGAGTATAGGTATTTTTCTAAATGAATACAGGTTAGGAGACTAGTTTTACGTAAATTTCTGAATTGAAAATATTAGATTACTTCCGTTAAAAAAGGTCATTTTACATGAGCGAGAGAGATTAAAACAAAATATCAAATGACTTCCTTTATGATAATTACAAGGAAATTTATGTGATTTGAAATAAGAAACTTCTTGTAGTTCTCTCTGAAGACAGTAATTACAATTATTTACCACCAAATGCGTATGATACTTTTAGTTTTTTTATTTGCATTTAATTTCCTTTTACAACACATTGCACAATTATATCAGAGTTTTTTTAAATTGTTACAATATTACAAATAATTAAATATTCAAAACGCCATATTTTTATAGTTTTGTTTTATCATTTATACTTGAACAAAAATTTCCTGAGCTGTGGGTCCCGGGTTCGAATCCTGGTTCGGCATGGATGTTACTTTCTCTCTGTGTCTCTCTGTTCTTTCTTGTGTGATGATGCATGAAAGCGGCCCACCCTATAAATGGGTTTGTGATGGTATGGCGCGGGTAATGCTACTCGCCTCCGTGATTTGGTTCACGGATGCCCGCTGGGTAACGACAAATGATTAGCAGTTTCCGGCCTTGTTGTGGTGAAGGGTTGGTTACCCAAATGCCCGCCGTTGTACAAAAAAAAACTTAAAAAGAAATGTTGCTATTAAATATGTGCAAATATAAAAATATACTGTATAATTTTTACTCAAATTTTGAATCAGATTAATGAATAAAAATTAAAAACATTCCTTTATTTTAATTATACACTGAAGTTTATTGCTGGCCTAAAAACTCAACGGTTTAGCTAAATTTTAAAGCCTTTTCGATACACTGAACAATCCTGTAACATCCTCTATATAAAATCCATTCAATAAGAAACGAAACAGAGATTATGAAATAAAAGATGGGTAAAATTCCAATCATTGATTAGATAAAATGTTTTTAGAAACCATCTTTTCGTAATATTGCCTTCCACAATCAACTGTTTACTACTTCATAATTAGGTTACAAATTACTGAGTTCAAATCCAATCGAATATATATAATGCTTATATACTTATTTAATTAATTAAATGTATTTTAATTAAAATATTGTACTTTTTAATTAGTATTAAATCTAGCTCTTAACTGAATATTTTCAATTATGAAATCCAATGATCCAATGAAATTGAAACTAGAAATTGAACAGAGAAATTAACTTAGGGATTTATGGTGAAATGTTAACCTTATAGTTTAGTACCACACTTGATTTTTCTTATTTTTAAGAAACACGGGTTTTAAGGAAAGATTTTTCACAAATCATTAGATAACTTAAGAATCGATGGCTGCTGACTTCAGTCAAAAATTTTTTAAACATTGCTTTTCGGTAAGGCTTTTAATGGATAATATCCACCGGTTACTGAGATTAAAACCCGTTAAACTCGTAAACACAAATCTCTTTAAATATGTATGGAAAAAGCAGAAACAAAACCCCATCTCCCATTTTTCGATGGTGTCTGAGACCGAACGCGAAAATTTTTTAATAATAAAAATATGTGTATTAAGAATTATATTAAAATAGATTTCATAAAATTTGAAATGGATGAGGCATTTTAACACCAATATTTTCCCTGCTTCTTCTGATTGTAACTCACTTTTAAAGTGCATCCAAATCTCCTCGCAATATTTGCTAGGAAATGCCTGTCCATTTCCATGCATCTAGATCGAATCCAAAAGTTTATTATCTCCTTGGCCTTTGTTTTCTTTTCTGTTTATAGACTGTTCTTATATTTAGAATGGCTTTTTTAAACGCTCAAACGTATGAGAAATCTCATACATTCGGCGATAATTGGCTTTTCTGGTTCATGTGCTTCTATCGCGGGGTCACGACGGTCCATTGTTCAGGTAGGTAAGCTGATTGTTTAACCAACAGATCTCCCTTGGACCGGGTGAATGAAAATGGATCGAATTCTCCCATTTATCAGCTTTCTTAGACTTTCACTTGGCACCTTTTTCTCTCATTTTCAAATCTGGTAATGGCCGTTTTTATTCTTTGGTGTTTCGTTTAATTTTAAACGTGATTTTCACTGCCTTTGATGGTGACACGTCTGTTTTTTTTTATTTTTTTATGACGTGGTCTTATGGTCTTTACAGATGGCTAGTTTATCTATGGTTGTTACAGCTAGCAATAACTAGCTGACTGTCTGAGCTATATATGATATAATATAACCAATCCATCTGTGTAAAGCATTATTGTTTTAAAATACGTTGTGTGTGTTTGAAATGTTAATTATCTTTTATATTATTTTAATGCTTTACTTATATAATAGCCTAATGTTTAAGACTCTTTTTCAATAGTCGTAATTGGAAGTTTTCCTGAAATTTATTTATTTACTAGGGAATTGTCTTGTAGATGAAACTTGGAGATTATTTGCGGTTTTGTATTTGAGAATTTTACATTTTTTATTTTGTTTCGTTTTATAATTTTTGTAAAGTGCTAAAACGTTAATATTTTTTGATAAATAAACAAATTTTTAACATCTCAACAATTTTGTTACAAATAATATTTAAAATATGTGGGAGAATTTGGTTTTTTAACAGAAATATTAGCCAAATTTTCAAAAAGTTTTACTTTCAAAAATAAAACATTTTACTAACATGTGTATAGTTTTTCATGTGAAATATACTGTTTATAAATATTAAAATGTGTTATACTTAATAACTCTATATCTTATAAAATAAAATAGAAGTTTAAATTGTGTGATCTTAATATTTAAAATGAAAGTCGTCAGACAAAATGCTTTAAACTGATAATATTTGTATATTCTATTGTGTATCTTGTAAATATAAATTATATAAATTTTTGAATAAAATTGAAGGAAAAAAATGTGAGATTTTATGGTAGTTTCTTTGGAAACAGTCATCTTGATAACCAAGTAGGGAACAAGTCATTGTTGGAAAGGGGAGATGTCAATATCTGATCCAATTAAAAAACCAATACTGTATATATAGAAAGAGAAAATTTTAATATAAAAATATTCGAGTATGTTTTAAATAAATAAGTTAAGTATCATATTATTTTATACTTTTGCCATGCTACGTTACTTTTTCTTACAAAAAGAAAAAATTACGTGTCCCAAATTCGACAAAATCTTACACTCATTCTAACCCATTTCCTTTAAAATTTCATAAATAAAATCGGCATTCTTCACCTTAACTATGTCTCTTATTGGTTTAGTTTTACTAACGTTCAACTTGATGGAAATTAGAGCTTCATCCTGAAATTAGAAGGATTTAAATCAAAATAATTAAATGATAGATAATTATCTTTTAGTCAATTTTAATTTAAATTTTCCGTGTTATTTTTTTCCTATTTCATCAATGGCCTGGAAATACAAATTATATTCAAGTCAAATAATTATGCTTACCAAATTTATACTATGCATAAAATTTACTTATGACTATAATTTTCGTTATTTTGAGGAGTTAAAATCATAGATAATTAATAGGCACAAAAGCGGCTGTAAATAATCGCAAATTTTTTTTAAGAAAATATTTAATGTAAAATAATTTTATTAATAAAATATCCAAGAATATAATTTTAAAAAATTGTCTTTAGCAATTTTCAAAACAATATAATCAAAATGTTTCTTAAATTAGTTAGAAATTGTTCTCATTTCGAAAATACTCATTGATAACATTTTCAGGTGAATAAAAGTTTCAGTAATAATTCAAAATTCAAGATATTTTAAGTAAGATAAAGTGGCAGTAAACGTCCGTAAAATAATTAAAAATAGTTTAAAACTTAACTTCGTTTAATAAATTGCATAATGATATAGTTAAGCTATTTATATATATACTCTCTATCATCATTTAGGAAATATCAATAAATAGGATTTGAAGGTAAATGCCAAAAAATTATTAAATAGTTTTTTTAATTTTTAAAATTTCTAATTTTTAAAAAATTTTTAAATTTTTAAAAAAATTTTAAAAAATTTTTTAAAAAATTTAAATAGATTTGAGCAGTTTTCATTCTTTTGACAAGTTAAATCTACATATTTGTTAATTAGCAAAAAAGAAAAAAATGGTTTCAAATAATGTAGAGCAATCAAAAAAATATTTAGAAATAAAATTTAAAAAAATGTATTAAGCAATTTTTTCTAATGATATGATTAAAAACTTAATTAAATTAGTTTATATTGGGAAAATATTGATTGAAAAAGATAAAGATAAATTCAAAAATGGGATTTTGTATAATAATTATGATTTTATAATTAAATTTATAAATATGATGTATAGGACGTATTAATGTTTCTATTTTTTTGTTCTATATTTTCAATCATTAGTTTCAAGTAAACATGTAAAAAATTGGCAATCATTTTTCTCCTTGTTAAAATCAACACATTTTATAAAAATATTTTTTACCTGTCTAGAAAGAGATAAACAAAATAAGTATAAAGTTTAATACTACCTTAAGATAATTGGCAATTTAAAAAACAGCAATAGATATATCGAATTTGAATATGATTTGTGATAATAAGTACATTACATAGTTAAATGGAACTTTCAAAATGTAAACGCACGTTTACACACTGTAATGATCAATTCATCATTATCTGAACCCCGTATGTAATAGCAAACGTTGTTGCACACTCCCTTGGTTACACACCCCGTTTGAGTAAAATATGTTCCAGTAATCAAAAATTGCTCAAATTGTTTCCAACTATCGAAATAAGTAGACTCAAGCTTCTAATAAACTGATAAAATAACTTTTTCTTTTAACATATTTCTCTTTCTCAGTAAAAATTAATAAAACTTAAAATTTAATATTGTGATTAATGTTGCAATAGAGTATATTAGAAATATAAATTTTATAATATTTTTAATATACTATCAGATTTTTTTTGTTGAAAGCGAAAATGTACTCCAGTAAACATTTAAACTTTTATTCGAGTGCTGGTTCAAACTTTTACTTTCAAGAAAAATAGACGGTAATAAGTAATTATGATAAAATGTTTTATATTAATACATTTTTTTTGTAAAAACTAATAAAATTTATAATTTAGTATTGTATGTGATACTGCAAAACAATATAAATCTAATAATAAACTTTCAATACGATATTGATAATTTCTTATGCATTGCTTTTTGAACAATATCAAAATATTTTGTCTTATAAATGAAAATATACTTCAGTAATCAATAATTGTGCAATATTTTTCTAACATTCTGAATAAATAGGTTCGTGTTCTTAATAAATTATAATTAAAAATATTTTTCCATTATCTATTTTCTTCTTAGGAAAACTAATAAAATTTATTAATAGTGCTTATAAATTTCAAATATCGTTAAAAATTTTATGTTAAAAATTAAATATGCGTTTAAATGCATTTTATAAAAATAAAAAGATGATTTATTAAAAACATGCTTTTATATTTGGAATTTTAAGAGGAAATAAAAACCATTTTAGATAAACATCCTTAACATTATTTATATCGAAAAATTTAATTATACCAATTCAATTAAATAGTCGAAAATTTATTTTTGAATAAAACTGTGGTTGCATCGATTTGCCTCAATGAATTACGTTTCCCTCTTATTTGCTTACTTTTTATGTCCACGAACAAGAAATATCCTTGAGCAGTGAATTATATCCGCCTTTTAAAATGAATCATACCTCTTTTCATCAACATTGGAAGCAAGTTTGATTTGTGCATAATCCAGGTAACAGTCTAATAAGCTAACTACAGAGGGTATTAACACATTTTTAGAACGATTTCGGAGCCGTTTAATTAATATTTAAAATTTAAAGACTATTTTTTTAAATGTTCTATCTGATAGCCTTTTTTCTAGACTATAAGTCTGCATCGTGATTTCCATGATAGAAGAGCTTTTCGTAAAATTTCCAAGAGTATTGCTTTCCATTCCTCTTCTACTATTTTCCAGAGTCCATCTATCGTGGTGGTTTGCGTTTAGAAAGAGCTCTTTTTAACAGATCAAAGGCACAATAGTCCATAGTTGAAACGTCAGGGGACTTCACAGGAATATGTTGAAAAGGTATATATGCAATATCTGTATTAGTCTTCATTTTTTCAAGGAATGCAGTGGTAGTTTTCGAAGTATGACTTGTGGCTTTGTCTTGATGAAGTTTCACTCTTTGAAAGTCTTTGGGATAAAGAAGTGGAATTTCTTCTGTAAATATTGGACCTAAAATCTGCTCCTGGTAGTATGATGAGTTGATTTTAACATTTTTTTCTACTCTTTTTATTTTTAATTTCCCATTGTAGGAGAAACTTGCGATTACCATAAACCCCTTACTGAAACTTTCTTTCCATTGACGTAACCAGGTTTGTACATTTTTTCTCCTCGTTTTCTATAGTAAATAGACATTTTTTGTTGTACTCATTTAGGTAAACCCATGCTTCATCAAGGGCTACAATGTATTTCCATTTATCTCTTGCTAAATGGTTTTCATACAGGATTCAACAAAATGTTTTGCGTTGAGCCACATGCCTCGGCAAAAGCTGGTGAACATTATGTTTTTTAGCTTTTTTATGTTGCAAATCTTGATTTATTATTTTATTTATTGTTGCTACAGCTGTATCTAAAAACTTTGCAATTGATTTCTGTGTTGGTGGATTTTCTCTTGTTATCAGCGATTTCACTTTAGAAATATTTGAAACAGTACGTAATTTTTTGTATATTTGTTTGGAGTCTTCTTTCCATGTAGAAATAATGATTGACGGTTTTTACCTGTCCAATTAATAATGTTGCTTATTTCGCACTTAGAAATTTTAATACCATGCATTTCACAACGTTTTTGAATCCTGGAATAAGAATATTTCTCTTCGGAAAGCACAGAAACATATCCTTTAGTCCACAGCTTGTTTACATGCGACGTTTTGTAAGAACAATAAATTTAAAAGTAGCAGAAGATATTTCTCATTTCAAATAATAAACTGTTGAAAAACATTTTTGTTCTAAAACATTTACTTTTTTAAAATTCTTAATCGAAATCGTTCTAAAAATGTGTTAATACCCTCTGTAAAATAATCTGTACTGTTTTGTTTTGAACAATTAATTGAAACATGCTTTATTTTACAAATTGATTGATTTTTAATTGAGTTTTATTTGGGATTAAAAATTAAATTTTTGTCAAAAATAAAAACCATTTTGCATAGAATGGTATGAAAATATTCGGAAATGTTTAAATATATAGAATATTAATATTTTTAGAAATTACAGTGAAAAATTATTTTAATATTTGCTTGAATTAGAGAAACGATTATTCTCAATAAGCAATTTTTTTCTGTCTTTTAATTATTTATGTTTGAAGAATTCTAATGACTGAAGAATATTGAGGTTTGGAGAAATTTGTATATTTTTTAACATTTTAGTATTCATTTAAGAAAAATCCAGATATCATGTATTAAAGTTAAATTATTTAAATAGTGACATTTAAAATAGATTAAGAATTTAATTCTATGTTTTGCTTTGTTTCAGTGAAATAATGAAAATTTAAATAAATAATAGGTGCATGGATATTAAAAATACGACAGATTTTATTAACCGACAGTTAAAAAATGAATTTCAGAGTCTCAAATATTGATCACATATTATCATTTTGCAAAACTCGGTTAAATAATGTTTATGTTTTGCTTTATTTCATTTATTCCGTTTGAATAAATAAATTAAATAATAGGTCACCAATTTCTACTCAAGAAGTAAAACATTCGGAATTGAAGAAACCAAATTTTATTTTTCACATAATAAATAAATGAATATTTTCTCATGTAAATAGTATATAAATAATTTAATTTATGTAATTAAAATGTAAATTTACTTCGAAAGAATGTATTAACCATAGTTTTTAAGAAATAAATTTAAATTTCTCCAATGATAGATTTTAGCTTTTATGCAAAAATGAATGTCTCGTTCTGCATTCCATTTCGATTCGTTTGCTTGTCACAGCAAACGCCATGTTTGGCGCCATCACCCTCTGAAAAATTCTAGAGCCAAGAATACAGAATTCTTGGACGAGATTCAAGATCTAGATAGTTGTGATAATTTGTTATTCTTATAGTTAGTCGCTTGGATCCGGTTGCGGCTAATAATTTGAAATTCTTTGCTTAAAAGCTTCATCTTAAAAATACCCAGAAATTGTTTTAAAATGTTTATTTAAATTTTTAGCGAATTTTTAAATTGTTTTTAAAAAAATTAAACTAAATAAAATATTTCTCGTGTGTAATGATATCTTGAACATTGTAATCACACATAAAATAATTTGAAATTATACTGAAAATAAATATTTTTTGATTTCAGTTTAAATTGTCCAAGAATTTAGATTATGTATACATAGAATATGTGACAGCTTTGACAAATCTCTTCTTTTTGATTATTAGTCTTTTTAAGATATCAGCATAAATATTTACAAATATTGAATCTGTTGTTAACATTTAATTCCTATAAATTTTTTTCAAAATATTTTATAAGCAAATATTTTTTTAAAAAAATTGATAAGCTCATTAATAATATGCAGAAGTTTTATTTTCAAAGTTATGAGATAAAATGTTTTATCAGAGCAATACTTTTACATCTTATTGTTTTAGCTGTCAATGTTACAATACACATATTTAGGGGCTTTTATCTTGATAAAGTTTATTGAAATCCAAATCCGACTGCAACGCCCTCTAACATGCAGCTTCAAACTATATTCTTTGTCATCAAGAGCAAAAGGTACGAGATTTTAAAATATTTTTGATTAATAGTTTTATTAGGGCATTTTTAAGCAAATGCATATTTATATGAAATAAGCAATTTTAATGAATTGATTTTAAAAATAATTTTATGTGTTAAGAGATATTTTTTGTCTATAACTCCCTCGATTTTTGTGCAACCACGAAGTCCGCTAAGCGAAAGTCGATTTCCAATAGTTAAAAAAGCAAATCTGGGTGATTACTTTTAAAAAAATCCACTACGAAAGTATTACTCACCTATCGATCTTGGATTAAACCTAATCGTTTCTTAAAATGATTGAAACAAATGACTTTTTAATTAAAGCGCCTAGCACTAAGTGCAAAATCGATAGATATTTCGGAAACGAATGATCATTTCAGCTTTGTAATCAAATATTTTATTCTCACCTGCTCCTTTTTAATTACTTTCATGCTTTCTTTTAATGTATGAAATATTTAAGCCTTCCATTTGAAATTGCTTAATCTCTTCTTCAAAGATACTGTTATAACCTAAGAGTTTTTTTTTTTATTTTATAAAAAGGTGATATTAAAATTTCTTATCAAAATTTTTTTAACTGCTTATATTTGAATGCTTTAAAGTAACGCTTTTTCCCTGACGTTCTAAGTAAATTTAATTTCAAATTGAGTTTTTGGTACTTTAAGTTCTTAAGTATTAAGCTAAAAAGGCTTCTATGTTTTAATCTAACAGCAAAAAGCTATTGTAAATGTATATGGAACACACACACATACACACACACATATGTATATATATATATATATATATATATATATATATATATATATATATATATATATATATATATATATATATCAAAAAACCAAAAGACTTAAAATGTAATATTCTTATGCAAAACAAGGTGCCATATGTATCTGAGCATTTGATATATATATATATATATATATATATATATATATATATATATATATATATATATATATATATATATAGATATATAGATATATAGATATATATATATATATATATATATATATATATATATATATATCAAAAAACCGAAAGACTTAAAATGTAATATTCTTATGCAAAACAAGGTGCCATATGTATCTGAGCAGTATGTTCCAATACATACAGATTTGAACCCTTTCTTAAATAATTTATTTATTTTATAAATCTGAGGCATGTTTTCTATACTGTGTGGTAATGAAGTCGCGTTTGTGCCACGAATGTACCAAAAGGCAATAATGTTAACAAAACCTATGTACTTAAATCAATCGTGAATTAATATTCTTTTCTTGTTGCTTTATGGAATTTTGAAATATTTGTTGGCTTATAAGCCGAGCTCGATACTTAATCGGGAACCAAAAAATAATAGGAATGTTCTTAAGCCATGTAAAAATGAATTGTCGGTTAGTTCGATATAATTGTCGATTTATATATTTTGTGTCTCGAGATAATATATTTGTATATAACGTATGCACAACAGATGTCAGGTGAATGTCAAGTTAACTTGTTTTTACAAAATGGATTGATTTCCTCAATGAAATTTTAATTTTTACAATTTCTTTTTTATCCTTCTAAATAGAATCAAGTTATAAGCAAAATTTTTGCTTAAAATTCTGTTTTTATTTGGAGAAAATTACGTTTTATGTTAAATAATAACACAAAAGGCAAGAATTACTATCATAAATTATTAAAACAAAAGCAATCAATCCATCATTCTTTGAACAGACTAACGCCATAAATCCCCATTTAATGCAGATCTTGCATTACCGCAAATGAATTAGTATCTGGAGCTATTCTGCTCTCTATCATATTATCATAATAAAATTCCAAATATATCTCACTGCTTACGTGACTCGAACATCATTAGAGTGTGGGTGTAATGAATATAATTCCCTTTCCGGCAAATAAATTACACCAACCGAAACTTCTCCCACGACAATTGCTGAGACCATAATTTCTCCACTACCAATGTTTACCCTCCTCTTATTGAGTTTCTCCGGGAAAATTCAGATAACCTGCCTGTCCTGAATTCAAATGAAATCCTAGTTCTGCAAAAGAAATGTTATTTGTGAAGATAATGGTGACGGATTTTGGAGAAACCAAGGAAATAATGGTTTAGGCCTAAGGAATCTGTCTCTTCAAAAGTTTTATGGTGAGAGTTTTTCTCGCCAAAGTTTCGCCATTGTTGTGTCGATGGTATCTGTCCTGTTGGACTATCACTATTAGCTGTAAAAATGATATTGCCATTCACCAGGGTTATTTATCAAATAAATCATGAAGAATTCTCAGTGATCTAAGTTTATAAGAATTGAGGATTAATCGTGCTATTTTTTTAAAAAAGAAATGGGTGAATTTGACGTGAATTTTATGTTCTTATGCTCCACCATTCAACTGTAGTTTTAAAGTTTAATGTCAATGGTATATGTTATGCCATTGCATTACCTTTACAAATAACATTTTCATTTGCTTTTGTTACTCGTAAAATGTATGGAGTCACTATTAGCTTTGCAAATAACTTTTCCATTCACTAATATTATTTGTAAAGTTAATAATGACCAATTCTCGATGAATTAGGAAAATCATGCTTAAGCAATAAGAAATTTTATTCTTTTTAAAAATGGTTGTTGCGAATTTCTCACAACAATATTTTGTCACTTTTTGAAGTGAGCCTTTTTGTTTCTATCTGCATTGTATTTATAGATTAAAAAAATGTTTTTTCGAACAATTTTTGTTACTTTAACCATTTTTGATGAGTTTTTTTACAGAGATCTTTCTATCATTGAATTGCTTTTTATCTAAATAAGAACAAAACAGAGAATTTAGAATACAAATCACAATTAATTAATTAGGTCATTTCAACAGTTAAGATAAAATCTCAAATGTTAGTTGTTTAAATGAAAAATATAGATGTATGTATATAAATAGATACATAAATGCGCGAATCGCATACTGTTATAATATTAGAAATAAAATTCATTTTTATGCAACTTTGGAAATTTATTTTAAGATATTTTATTTTTTCACAGTGAGAGAAAGAATGATTTCACATTAAATTATATGTGTAACAAATACTGATTAATAGCATATGTAATAATATCAACCATATAATATAAGTCTCATTAAAAACATATTTAATTAAAAATAAAAGTAATGTATCCTTACCTATAAAAATATTTTTTCATAAAGTATTTAATCAATTTTTTATTTTTAAATTACTTATAATCGAAAAAAACTTTTTATCAATTTTAAAACCTTCCTAAGGAAGTTAAAATGCTTTGCAGTTGTTCCTTATTAATATTTATAAAATTTAAATTAATATCTATTATAATTTAAGCTAGTGTAAAGATTTATTTTTGTAAGTAAACATTTAACTATATTTTAAAGTATTCATAGTCAATTGAAGTAAAGCACTATTTATGCTTCATTTTTGTAAATAAATTAGTGAATCGAGTTAAAATTTTAGTTATTGCATTGGAAAAAAATGCCTCAATAGTTTTATCAAAAAAATGTTCACTATTGAAAAATGTCATAGTTCACATAGTAAAGTTAAACTCATAATCAGAAAGTAGTTACAGAAAATATTATCAAAGTTTTTAATAATGAAAAAAATTAAGAGGAATTTACACGTTACTCTTATACCAAATTCTGAAGAAAATGTTTTTATTTCACCTATATAAATGAGATTTATGTGAAGTTTGTTAAATTGATATTTATTGATTATATAGACTATAAAATCAAGATAGTTGAAGTTTTAAAACTAAACAAAGTTCGTCTCTTACCATAAGCTGAAATTATAAAAAGGAAGAAATTGCTTTCAAAATATTATTAGTTGTCATTCAAATTTGGTGCCATTTTATTTCATTCTTACAGTATTTATAATGAGTTACAGCTCTTATGTTAACGATAGCAAACCACTGTTTATTTCTGTTTCAAAAAAAGTTGAACAAATTTGAAATTTTGTTATTATACTGGATAATTTCTCATCATTATGTACTTATAGTATCAGATACTATTACTAATTTATGTATTAACGATAAATTGAAAGCGAAGTTTACAACTTGCATGATCCCCATAAGCGATTAAATACTAAATTTATTAAATTAAAGTATATATAGCCGCCCAACTTGTCTTGTGGTCAGCGTGCCTGACTGCGGATAGGGAGGTCCTGGGTTCGAATCCCGGTTTGGGCATGGATGTACTTTCTCTCTCTATCTATCCTGTCAATGTCCTTTCCTCGTATGAATGGATTGTGAATGTTTGCCTACCCTATAAACGGGTACCTATAGCATGTGTGTACTCAGGAAGTCGGATTCCACACCTAATATGGTTCAGTTGGAAAAGTGGAGCAGCGCACCCCATATTGCCAGCCTAGCTGGGACACGACAACAACAACAAAATATCTATGTGTGTGTGTGTGCTAAATATAAATATAAATGTGAAATGTATGTAAAATTCAAAATTGAATTTAGCAATTTTTATTAATAAAATAAAATTATAAATTTTCATCAAATATTGTAAATGATAAATTTTATATTAAATGACAAATTCTTGAGATTATTGTAAAAATATCGAGTTATCTTAATTTATTTTTTCATCACGAACAAATAATTATTCGTATATGTTTTACACAGAAAAAAATTAGTTGAAGTAACGCTTTCTTTGCTTTTAATCTATGAAATTCAATTTTTTTCATCCAAGAATATTTTAAAAAGATATATTTAGCAATAAAACTTGCATTTCCCCCATTCCTTTTAATTACAAGGATTTATTACTAGATGAGTAAGTTTGCGCTATTGGAGCAAATATATGCGATGACGATATGCCACATTACCTATCTTATTTCCAGCATATTATTCCTGAATTCTTTTATGCTTCATGTGCATTGAGATAAATTCTCATATAGCCTTCTTTTATGTCCTGAGCATGTACGAGGACGTAATCCGCTTTCATTAATAACAGGAAGGAATCCTTGCAAAGGCAGAATCGGGAACTAAAAGAGGCGTGTCTTAATAACTGAAAGAAGAAAAAAAGAACATTATTATCTAACATTGAAATAATAGTGAAACAAAGAAATCACGTTTCCTACTAAGCAATCACTTTAATCTCTGGGATTTTTTCCCCAACCCTCATACATTGGGGACAAGGATTCCCATTCTTTTAAAATATTAGGGTTGATAAAGAGTTTATCCCTATTAGACAAAGGGAAAAAGGGACTTACATTGTGTGTTATGCACCTTGGGATTCCATTTAATTGTACTGTTTAAAAGCTTTCTTTGTTTTGCGATGAGTGAAAGAAATGTTTCAGAAAGTAGTTAAGAAAATCTTTATAGAGTGAAGGGTTTCTCGGTGAATGTCTCTACCTGTTTTTTGAGAAACATTTTCTCTGTATAGTTCTAATGGAAACTGACCATGTAAATTCGTTAACCGGAAGGTCCTAATGGAATTAGGAACATTAAAACGAACTCTAAACTTCATTAAGTGTATAAATTAGATTAAGAATTTTGCACTATAGAATTTTATACAAATGAAAAAGAGTTTTTTAAATGTTTGTTCTTTATTATTGCATTATAGCATATAAAGCATGGATTCCCAAACTTTTTTTTCTCGTGGACCACTTTCAAAGTTTTACTACTTTCGGTAGACCCTCTGCTGCTACATTTCTACTGTATTCCCAAAACTCCTAAAATAATATCATCTTAAATTGGGGATGTTAAGAAGGAAAAAAGTAGCACATTTTCTTGTCTTCTGTTTATTAAAATGATACTTGCACTATAATCTATTATTACATTCAATTCTGTGTTTGAACTGAGTTTCGAATATTTTTGAGTACCTACCTAGTGAATGATCCTACCTATCTACGTTGATAGGTAAATCCAAGCCAAAATGTTTGTTCTTTATTTTGAAAACCAGAAAATATTTCGTGGACCCCCACTTACAACTAGTGAACCCCTGTTTTCTTTTTACGTCTACGTGGACCCCGTGTGATCTCCTATAGACCCGGGGGTCCACCTGAACCACTTTGGGAACCTATAATATAAAGGTTTGATAATTAGTTTATCAATTTTTAAAAGAAAGATAATTTTAAATTTCTTAAATTTACTATTGGCAATTACTATATAAATTATATTCTTGGAAAAAATATGTTAGAGTACCAACTCATATCTTATAAGCAGAAATTAAAAGGTACTTTTGAAAAATATGTTTAAATTATCTTTGAACTTGTTTAATATATCATGTGTTAGAAATTTAATAATCGATTACAAATTATTTGGCGCTTTATCGTGTTACATGCAGATGTATTTTGTTCATTGTAACAATTTATTGGTTATAGATATAATAATAAAAAAACATAATGAGAAATGAATCGAAAAAAAAGTGATTTTTTATTGCATTTATATGCATTAAAACATTTTCTTTTTATTTTTATCAAATTTTTTCCTTTTTATTTTATTATGTTCTCAGGAAAACATTTCAAATTTTTTTTTAATTCATAACTCTTTACGAATAAAAAATTTTTTCAATTAAAATCTATACAATATCTAAAATAATACCAAACAATATTTTCTGACAAGACCTTAATATTATTAAGGAAAAACTGATATTATCTAATATTTCGTGTTATAATTATCATTAAAATAAGTGAGTAGTTAAAAATAAACTTAGTTCGTAACTCTATACATTTTAATTGTTTAAATTGTTTCCCAGTTGTTTAATAGTTGATGTCATCCATTAACTTTTACGGACTTCTTTTCATTAAGTATGTTACGTGATTTTTGGTTTATAAATCAATGTATTTTCCCTGCTATTATTTTCCATAAAGTCATCCATTTCAGCCTTCATAGATAAACATCACATCATAAGACTCTTTGAATATTTAACGATGCTTTAAATCTAAACTTCCATTGTCAAACTGTAGTTCAAAGTTTACAGACGTAAAGTTAGGATCTAAAATATTGATTCTAAAGAATCTTTTATGATGGATTTGCTTTGAGTAAAACGTTATTAATAAATATTAAAACGAAAAGAAAATTAATATAAAGAATGCAAAACATAATAATTCATTGATTCTCTTTGTTTTCGAGAATAACATTTATCTTTATGTATTTAAAATATAAAAACATTTTATTGAACCCTATTTCTATATTTTATATCCTTAACATAACGATTAAATAATAGATTTTTATTGTAATCCTCGATAGGTATTAAAACGTTCTATTGAATCTATATTTTGTAATGATTTTAATATAAAAAAGGATTTATATAAATCTTGTTCTCAAACAATTTTAAAACTATTAAAAATTTTTGGCAACAAAATGAAAAGCAAGGAAAAGAAAAGAATACAAGTTATTAATATTTTTCCGCATAAGAATTAATGATTTGTGAAAAAAGATAATCTAGCCTGTAATAAAATATTTAATATATCTTTTTATAATTTGTTCTTAATAAAATATTTTCTTTTAATTGGGATCCTTTTTGAATCCGAAATACAATATGCAATCTTAAGTGGTACAAATAGATTTTTATAGTATTAATCGAAAAAGAGATTTATTTAATTATTTAATTCAGTAATAAAACAGTTAAGTGCATATTTATCAAGTCGAAAGAATTTATTAATTTTTGAGATCGTAATATTTTTGAAAATTACAATAAAATATTACAATCATTGTCAAAATCAGAAAATTATTTTTCAAACAAAGTAAAATAGAAATTGTACCTAAAGCAAAATTTATTCGACCACTCATATTTTAATTTTCATCAAAAGAAATTAAAATAATTGTTTTAACGATTACTTGTTAATTTTAAAATGTTAAAGCATTTAAGAGTTATATGTTATAGTTTCTTATAGAAAAATATCTTTTGATAATTTTTTATTGAGATTATTTTACCATCTAAATTAGGATCTTCTATAAATATAGAGGAAGAAATATAAACTATTGATATTAAATAAAATTTTCAATAAAAACAAATATATATTGTATTGTATAATGCATAAAGAATATTTTAAAAAATATTTGACCCGTTTTTTTTTATACATATGTATTTTTTATTTAAAGTTACCCGTTTGATAATATGTTACCATATCACCTGTTTCCACTAAAGACCTATTTTATAAAACAAAACATGTGATTAAAAAGCAATTTAATATTTCTTTTCAATTATTCCTACGGGAATTGAACTTCTTTTGCTTATGCGTATTCTCTGTGGAACTTAAATATCTGAAATTACTTTTTTCTTATTCATTCTCGCTATTTAGGCATTTATGCTAAAAAGACGAAAAGAGAATTTTTTTTCCATGGAAATCTCTGGTTGAACCTACCATAAAATCTAAATTCGGTGATGAATTAGTTAGAAGAAAAATAAAATAAAAACATCATTTCGGCGACTGAAAAAAGTGGTGAAATTCTTCTCTGGCTATATTTCAAGTCACGAGAACTCGAACAAATAAAATGAAAAATAAATTTATTAAATTCAAAGACACGGAATGAAATAAGAAACTCTCATACGGCCAGTACAGAAAATGAAAAAAAACTATTTTTATTTAAAAAGAATTATATAAAAACAGATATTCAGATGTTTCTCTCTCACTTTCTTTCAAGTTATTTAAAAAGTGTTTCTAGAAATTTCACATTGAAGTCAGTCCTTATAATTTCCTTAGAATATGTTTATATGCAGAATTATTTTAGAATTATATAAAGAGAAACTTCATTGTTAATTTAAAATCTAATTTTTGATTTTGTTCAATGTGTTTATCTTTCAATTTTATATGAAAATAAATCCGAAAAATTCAATTCATTGGTTTAATTATTATTAACATCAAGATGTCAAAATCAAGAATAATAATTAAGTAATAATAATATGTTCTTGGTCCACTTGTTTAATTTTACTTAGTTATATATATTATTTTTTATTATATCTTAAATTACATATTATTAATTATATAAAAATATCGAAACATTATTGCTTATGAGGGCAGAAGTATAATATAGAAATAATTAATATAAATGTTGATAAAAAAAATTAAAAAGCAAGTAATGGAAATGAATGTATTCTTAGGAAATTTCTATTAAAACTATGTAAAGTAAAATGAAAAATAATATAAAAATAAAAATTATTTTCAGTCGATTACTATATAGTCATTTATTATCACTTGTTAGTTATTTTTTGGGTAAAATATTATGGAATAAAATACTTAGAAACTTATAGCAGTTTTAAAATTGTGTTATTTTTAACCCTTATCGTAAATTATTTAATTTCGTAAAAACACACTATTATTAATTTTTATAAATTTAGATTCTTTATTTTAGTTGAAGATTGTAGGTATTAAAAAATTTTATTTACTAAAAATAAACACTTGTATTTATCATTATATATAATCAATAAAAATGCTGAAATTGCTTTCTCGGTAAGCTTTAAGACGAAGAAAAATTTTCATTAAAATTTAGCAAAAAAAGTATGCATATTATATTAATGGCTGATTTATAACTTGTATTAATAGCAAAATATTGATAAACATATATATTATGAATTACGAGTCATACATAAAATCACATTTCCAATTTAAAACAATTCAAAAGGAAAATTTTCCAGTAAAAAAAAAGAATAATTTCCTCATAGTGTGACTAATTCAACCAGGCCTTTTCTTTTTAAAATATATTTCGTTGTTGTTGTTGCTTAATACACTTGGACAAGCCAAGCTCACTATGCCTTGGCAGTGCGAATTTAAGTCAACAGGGAGCGTCTTTCGTTTTAATCAGAGCACCACGAAGGTGAAAGTACTACTTTGCTCTATTAAGGTGCCTCGTAATTTTGAACCACGGTCAGGTAACGAGGCCACACCTGAGCTGGCACCCTCCTTTCCACATCCACGCCACACCAGCGGAAGGACTTTGGACGTCACAGATTAACGTGGACACGTCCCCAACCCACGGAGTTCCAGCAACCCAGTGAAGGAGAGTACACCGTGGTCACCCTCCCAACCACTGCCCGCGGCAAATGATACTTCACTTTGCTGAGCTTACGGGAAGCAGCGTGAAGCTACTGAGCCACTGGAGCTCATATATTTCGTAAACTCATGAACAATCACGCTTGAGACGGGAATCGAACTTATGAACAAGAGGAGAGAAGGTTTCCCACTCATTTGTAAGTTTGGAGTTTTTGAGGTGATTTGTTAGAAAGTTTTAAAAACAAGGAATGAGAGGAACGATTGTTATACGTTTTATTTATAGAAATTATATACTTTTAAAATTATGCACTTTAAAACTGATTTATATGAGATATAATTTTTATTTATCAACTATTTATTTTGTTATTACATTTTTCAGTTAAATAAATTGATATATATATTATTAAATTTATTGGTTTTTTAATAAATTAAAAACGATATTTAATTTATTTATAAAATTAAAAGAGAATGTATAATGAGTTTATATATAAACGGTCACTGATAATTTCGTTGCATATTCTCACGTGAAATTCCTTGAGATTAACTTCTAAAAAGACTTCTTAACCGCAAGTTATCCTGTTGTTCCTTTAAATGATATTCAATCGTATTTGTTGCATACCAACAAAGCAGCCGTGTCATAGGGCAATGGAGAGTCGTTCTAACTAGGTACAAATTCTTGAGTTAATTTTCTTGTTTTGGCGATAGGAACCGTTGGCCAAAGGTGACTCAAGGTGAAGGGCGGTCGACCGTCCGGGACCTCATTGCAATTCAGCTGGTATCCCCCTAATTGTGTGAAGATACCGGCCACGGATGGCGATACACTTATCCAGCTCAATTTATGAATATTTTTGATTTCGCATATTTTCTGGTGGCATGCATATTAAGTTAATGTTGATTTGAAACAAGAAGGAATTACAATATATTATCTTTATTTATAATGTCCTTTCATAAGAGAAAAAGGAAAGATATATACTAGATGTGAAATTAACTGAGAATAAAAAAAGATTACATTTTGGTGAAAATAAAACATTAAATAGCATGTTTTAAAGCAATTCTATTAGCCCCTTAACTGTGACATATATTTCAAAAAAATGGATCAAAAATGGAAAATTTTTTTGACTGTTTACTTTTATTCTTTATATTATTATAAGAGTTAGAAAATGCTTTTTTATTACAAAAATAAAGTTTTAAATACAATAACTACTATGTTTATAATTTTAACTGTGACATATATTTCAAAAAAATGGACCAAAAATGGAAATTTTTTTGACTGTTTAATTTTATTCTTTATATTATTATAAGAGTTAAAAAATGCTTTTTTATTACATAAATAAAGTTTTAAATACAATAACTACTATATTTATAATTTTTACATACACATAAAACATTTATTACACATACATGTTATTCGTATTGAGCAAATCAAACGAAATTTTGAAGCTAAATATAGCTAGTATAATATAAAAACACAACAATATGATTTTCAAAACATAAATTTTACAAATCTTTTACAGTATGGTATACCCCAAAACAAGGTACTGCTCAAAAGCCTATATATTGCACTTTTTACAATAAACTCTTGTCTCATGCCTTATTCTCTTCCCTTGTTCATCGGTTTTACGACAGCATATAAAACACTGCCTGGTTGAAGTAGATTTTTTTCCACATTGATGGGATGTGTTCTGGAAAGTGTTTACCTGTGAGGCGTAGTAAGCTTACACTAGGACGCAAAGGTCCTGGTAGTTGAACATTTGGTTTATTTAGTTCAACAATTGATTTTCTGAAGTTCATATTTTTCGCAACTCCTGCTGAAGTATGCAAAATAAAGGAGTTACTTATATAACGCCTGGTGTAGGAGATGGAAAAACATTTTCTAGTAATATTTTTTACCTCCTTTTGTAGCAACCGAGAAGTCTGTAAGATGTTGATCGACTTTAACATCACCTCCCATAGTGTTGTTGTAGTCATGGACTACCTTCAGAACCAAAGTTGGAATTGGTAAAAAACTAATACCACTTGTGCAATTTATTAGGAAATTAAGTATCATAAAGTAGAAGTGAACTCAGCTTGGACTTCACAAAATAGAAACGTTAATTTTTCTTCTGCCCGAACTGAGTTCGGGCATCATAAATACTGCAGGCAGTAATTGCCCGAACTGAATTCGGGTGACACTGGCAAGGGGTTAATAATTAAGCATTGAAAAATCAAAAATTCTTGTAGATATGAGTTGCTATTACATAATTCCGTTACTTTAACAATTCTGTTTCCAAATATTTTTAAAAAAATTTCAGTGAATTTATAAGATTAATATTAGTCTTGTTAGTGACAGACTGTATAGTAAATTGCTAAGAAAACATAAGATGCAGTAATTCCCCTAAACTTTAAACACAGATCCAACGGTTTGAGAAACAAAACGTTTACTTCTGTACATAAGGAAATCTAGATTGATTCATGAATTTAACCTACATGACCAAAATGTTTATTGTATAGTCTATTTTCGACGCGTATAGTTGTTTGTCTATATTTAGGTTCTCTGTTCTGTTTAAATATATTTCGCAATATTTTACGCCAAGTGGTAATCGAAACAATGGGTTCGGTGTCCAATGTCAAACTTTGAATGACACAACTTTTTGTTATTTCTTATTTTTAGGGTATTATTAAAGGAATGCTTAATAAATAACTCGTACTATATCTTTTAAAATCAAAACAAAACTGAAAAGATTATCAAATTGTCTCTTTTGATAAGATAATATATATATCCAGAAATCATAATGTTGAGATATACTTAATATTGTGCTACAGCTTAATAATTAATTGTAACATAAGCCTACGTTTGAGAGTTTAGTTACGCATTAAACATGCACAAATTTATTTGTTATTTATCATGTTATTTTTAAAAATGTATCAAATTATAATAGAAAATATGTTTTAGCATCGAAAATGGTTTTTACTCTTTTTTGAAAGCTTAAAAGGTGAATGATACCCTCAAGAAAGTGTGTATGCTATCATTTGTACTTAAGATATTCTCATAGTATTGTTTTTATCATGATTAACTTTTTAATTTACGTAAATTTCCCTTTTTACCACGTTTAATTTAAACATAAGCCAAATACTATAAACAGTGATTGCAATGTGTATAAACTTTATGCTAGATTTATTAAATTTATTTTAGAGAATAAGATCGCTATACGCTTATTCAAACATTTCATTTAAAATAGTTTTTACTATTAGATAAAATCAAAAGAATTTATATATTCACAGTTGTGACGAAATAATTGAATATTAATTACACTAAGTGTCTTATGGGTAAAATATGAAATATGTGAATAGTTCAATTACAATTTATATGTGATAATAAACTCTCATTTACGGAAACCTCATATTACTTTGATTTACTCGAGGTGAAATATTAAGTTTTATTGCTCGATAACTGTGAAAAAAAATCAGTTCACAGTAAAGTTGATGTGGATTCATTTCTAATGAAAATTTTCAAATTATATTATAATTGTTCTTTTTTTAATCATTATTATTTTAATGAATCTTAATTGAAAGCAATTTTATATAAGAATCTTATATAAGGAATTTTAATTCAATACATATTCGATAATTGTTTTCCATCTGTTCCAACACTATGCAACAAGTGTCCAAAACATGTCACATTTTTGGGTCCTTATAAAATTTATTTAAAAGACCATTTTATCCATTGCTTTTGAAAGAGTCTTATTGCATAATGTTATAAGATTTTTTAAAATCCATTATATAATATTAGCTTCCTGTTTTTCATAGATAATAGACAGTTTACACATGTTAAGAAATTTTAAACATTTCCACTTAAACACTTATACAAATGTGCCTACAAAAGGCATGAACACAACGCCTATCCATCGCTGCTTAAACAGTGTTTAGTTTCCAACTAAGAACCTTCCATTTCTAAGAGTGCAGTCCTCTCACTAGATTAAATTGAGTTCTTTATTCATTGTTGTAAAAATTCATAATTTAAATAATTTCATGCATTACGTAGTATTAAATGTATACGTTTGTACATGGATAATACAAAGTATATTGCATAATATTAATTATATTTTTATTGTTTTTTAAGTAACGTCTAATACTATAGCAAGAGAAAATTTCAAATACCTTTTCAAAATCAATTTAAGCATATGATGTAAGTAATATAGTTGATTAATATGTAAAACAATGGAAAAAAAATTCACAGTAATGCATTAACTTTAAATATATACAAGAATGCGTCAGTTTAGTTAATAGATTCTTAAAAAAATTATATTAAGACATTGGGATTCCTATTCTTAAAAATCTGGCCTTCATGAAAATTTTCAAAAAAGAATTAACAAAAAGAAATCTCATGAACACGTTTTTTACCATAGAATTAAAAGATAGTGATATATATAGACATAGGTGCCGTATAATCCATCATTCTAAATTCTGAGATTGGCGATTTTTTGGCGGACTTTCTTATGTATCTGGAAACCTTGTTTTTGTTACGTCATAAATATGGAGACATTATAAGAATTATACAGAAAATTCTATTTTGATAAACCTAGTATTTATCGTCATCGCGCAGGTCACTTTACATCATCTTGGCAACATTTCTTCATCGCCAAAAAAATCAGAATTTGGAATCATGGATTATATGGCACCTGTGCCTATATATGTATATATATATATATATATATATATATATATATATATATATATATATATATATGTATATATACGTGAATGTGTCACTTATTTTACAATGGAGATAATTATATTTCTGTATAAAAACTTCTTTGTTTGGTTTGTTACCTTTTGCTCTAAAAAGTAAAATTGATCGAAAACTATAGATTAAAGTGGATTCCAAATTACTAAATATCCTTACCTGTGATGGGAATTGAACCCCCGAACTGTTGAATTGAAGTCCATTGGATTGATTGTTCACCGATGGCATCATTGAATATCCGTTATATATAAATATAAAACCCAAAAAATATAAAGAGAAAATTAAAATAATGCAATTTATAACCCCTATAATATTTTATCAATCGACTATATTAGTTTTATAATTCAGAAATTTATAACGATTTTTTTTTGCGTTAGTGATTTTGACATCTTGTTTTATTCTTGGATATAGTTCATTGTTTTGTTGATTTCAAAAGCAGGAAACCTGTACTGCAATAAAAACCTGAAACATCTCACAAAAATCACAATTTGCGAATTATCAAAAATAAAATTCTTACCATTTCCCGATTTCTTTATGGAACTATTCGGAAAAACTTATGTTATTAGCGTATAATGACTTCTTCTGTCTTCTTCCCCCCCCCCCAGCTTAAGTCATTATACTCAAGTTGTCGATACTTTTTCATTCACAGCTGGAAATACAAACTAGAGGTATTTAACCGATTATTTCTTACTGCTTGGGTGTGTGCCATTTATTTTCATGCTTCTGTTTATTCGTTTTCTTTTAGGAAAAAAGCTAAATTTTTATTAAAAGCAAAACATAATTAAAATTTCTTACAAAAAATTTTTTGTAAGAAATTTTGATTATATTTAAGCAATTGTTAAAAATTAAATTTTTGTTAAGAAATTTATTTATAAATTGAAATTTCGAACTATTTTATTAATTTGCGATGACAAAATGGTGTGATATTTTTTTTTCGTAAAACATGAGTGCTAATATTTTATTCAAAAGTTGTGCTCAAATTTAATTCAAATTCCAAAAATTAATATTTTTATCATTTTTATACTTACAATTGTATTTTTTCACACATCCAAATTCAAAAATTATGTAAATATTCCAAACAATTTGTGTAATTTTTTAAAAATTTTTGTTCTTATTTTTTTAAAGATTATTTTTATTTTTAGATACTAAATACAATATTTTTCGAAGTTGCTTATAAAAATTTTGATTTGTTTCAATGATATTTTATTTAAATAATAGCTTGTGATATTTCTTATATTTTTGATAAATACGATGAAATATTAATTCTTCATCGATCGATATCACTTTTGATTATGTATAGTAGTTTCAGTTTGCATGGAAACATATGACCAAATTATATGCATTTTAGCAAGTATAATTTAAATTATAGTAATTTTTCTTAAATTCAAGATTCATATCAAATGTAAAAGTTTAGATTTACAACGACTTTGATTTAAACCCAAACGATTCTATGGTTGTTGAATACACAAAATATTTAGGCTATCATATTGCCCATAAGATACTGGACAGTATAAAATCTTCATTTATGTGTAAGATATTTTACATAAAATCCATATCCACAAAAATTAAAACATAAAAAGTTAAATAAAAGTAAGTAACAAGTTATTACTGTAAAAAATAATATCTTAAAGTGTTTTCAAGAATAAAAATTCTGTTTCTGAAAATTGATGTTCAAAAACCAATTCCATTTTCCAGAAGGATGAAGAAATATTCTTACTGCTTTTTATGATGGTCGAATTGGTTTTAGAACAATTTTCATCCGTGTCAAAATTGCATTACCAAATGACATTTTCCTGCAGCCTTGGAATGTTTTAAATTGTAAGTAAAAAGTGTAAAATATTTCACTTAAACCTCAACGAAGTTGTTTTGATAGATTTGACTCGTAAACTTTACAAATCTTTTAAAATAATCAGACCGAGTCTATGACAAAAAAAGGGGAGGACGGATTTCATTTAAACAACTTTTTTTTTTAATTTACGGATCGCATGAACACATTCTCAGAATGGATTTTTTTCCCTCCATTTATCCAAACAAAACAATCATAACCACGATTAAACCAAGCGTTTCTGGTAGGTTAGTTGACGTCTATGCGAAGATGGATTATTGTTGCCATTTCAATGAAATAAGTCATTCTAGATGTACAAAAGAATTTAACAACTACATTCCCTTTAAATGGAATGTATTTTCATCGCTTAGCAAATAAAAAAATTGAATAATTTGTTATTACAAAGACTTCCTGAAAAGAAGTGTTATAAATGAATTTTGTGCTGATAAATTCTCATTAAAACCACAAACTGAATTTTAGTCTTCAACAAATCGATGAAAATAAATATTAAGCTCGATATATTGATACTTTCACCGATAATTTATATTCGTTTTTTTAATAAAATATTCTTTTTATTTCGTTAAAGTTTTCTGGATTCAACTCTTGATGAATAGGTCAAACTATCAAATAGATAACAGTTATTTTTATCTGTTATTTATGTCAATAAAAATCGTCTGCAAAGTATGTCCATTGCGTGCAACGAGTCATTTGTTCATTCCTTAAATTAGAATTATTTTGCCCATGAAAAATGATTTATTTTTCTCCTTCTATAAGAGCAGGTTTCATGCTGTAAATCTATAGTTTTAGCAAATTTCTATTTATTAATTTTTATTGGAGAAATTTACTTTTTGTGCATTTTTAAGCGATTTTAATGATACATTTTTGGAAACACTCTTAAGATTATTTTTATAATATAATGATTAAAATACTTATATAAAAAATATATCTGCTAGAAATTTAGTAAATTGTTAGAATTTAGAGATTAAGATTACCGTTGCTTAGTATTTTTTTTTTAAATAGAACCAGGCTGTAATTTTATTTGGGATTATAAAACATAGAAAACTTTTTGACTGGTTATGTTAGATATTTAGAAATATGTACATTAATAGAAATTGATTAAAAATATGAATGAAACAAATGTTCAAAATTGTGGGTTAATATGTGTGAAAGACAATTAACTTAAAAAACTTTTTTAATTTTTATTACATAAATAATTATGTTTCAGAATTACATTGAAAAATTTATAAATCAAACTGCTTCATTCTGTATAACACTAATTCGCCCATCGTTTCCAAATAAATAAATCTATCGTTAACTATTAACTACTTATGATCAATCTATTAAATATTATAAAATATATTTCATTGAATGTAATTGGTCTCCATAATTTTACATAGTATTGATGTTGAAGCTTCGAACTCAAATAATATTCCTTAATTCAAAATAATTATATTTGTCGAAAGAATTCGATATTCGCCTTAAATCCCTAAACATCAGAGCAACTTTTAGAATTTCCTAATTCTTTTGATGGTCTTTGCAGGTTTTATCTTTTGAAAAGTTATCCAATGTTTATTTATCTCGACGCGAAAATTCTCGGTTAAAATTCACCATCGATTTTTTTTTTCTTTTCGCATCCGATCCGATATTTCGTAATCGACAGCAAGGTTAACTCGCTCGTAACTCGACAGCCTGCCCGACACATAATAGCCGATTCGTATTCATTAATGAAATCGAGTACAATGACTAATGAGCCAGGGGCAAAGAACACCTGTAGCGAAAATTTTCGGTAAATAAAAACCGACACCACCTATTATTATGTGGCTCGCCAAGGTCACGTGAAGTTCCTGTCTAGGCTGTCAGCCAAAACCTGAGCAGCGAGTTAAAATTCGATCCCCACTTGGCTACAAATGTACCTGGAAGGAATATATTATGTAAAAAATAAAAAAGTCCAAACCAGTTTTATAATCGATTGCCATTAGTAAACACACAGTAATTTTTATTTATTAAATTTGTATGCTAATTAGATAGCTTTTAAAAAAAATAATAGATCTTAACTGGTGGTAGAATTCAATGTCTTTCGTTCGAGTAAAAATAGCTCTAATATTAGTAAAATGTATTTTCTTCTTCTTAGTCAAATTTTAGATGGAGATTACATGTAACTTGTTCTAAGATTATTTTTTATTAAATTTAATTTTTTTTTTTTAATTTTTGTATTGCTAACAGAATTTTATAAATTTCTTCCTTCGAGTACATTAATCAAATTTGCACATATATAAGTACAATCAATGTATTTTCTTTATGTCAAAATAACTTTTAATTTGTTGAAAAAATTTTTTATTAAATTTAAATTCTAAATAGATAATTTTTTAAAAATGTATTATTCTTGACTGCAAATAAAATTTATTAATTCCTTTCTTTAGAATTCGTATAGTTGAAGATTGTATTCAAACTACTACAATGTATCTTTTTTTATCTAAAACTTAAATTTTAATCATTTCTGAGAATGGTGCACATTTTTGCTTGTCAGTGCACAGAAAAATATATAGAGCTTTCCATTCACTTGTGTGGATTGAAGGTTGGCTCGGAGAAAGTTAATTCAAACGCCAAATTTATGGCACATCTCGAGAAAGGGATCCAATATTTCCGAGCTTTCTGATTAATATTTATCCGTAATGAACGTTGGTGGAACATTACAAATAAATTTGAATTAAACAACACGAATATGAAAATATGCTCATTATATTTCAATCACTCAAGAAACAATGCAGAATTTCGCAAGATAAAAATTTGTTTCACTGTCAGATACTATTAACTTAAGTTTTAGAAAAAGAAATATTTTGACATTTTTAATTAACATTTCGTTCCTTTCGCAAAGTTTTCATGAAAACAAATTTGCACGAACAATGCCAGAATTAAAAATTTATGACACTGATTCTTTAAAATCATTAATTCACAAATTTGAGAAATATATTTTCTTATAATTTCTTTTAATCTGGATAAGTGTAAGATAAAAAGTTCTGCAAAAAGTTATGAAATAATTAAATAAGTTCTTATAAATTAGTTCCATTAAATTTTAACAAAACTTTAAATCAGTTATTAAAATATTAAATTATTCACAAACTTTTCTTTTTTATGTGAATCACTTATAAAATTCAAAAAAATCTTATTTTTATGTAATTTTTATATTTATCAACAAAAGTATTTCGCTTATATTGAAGCGATAACATAGTTTTTCTTTAGATTCTTAAAGACGAAGGAACTGGTTTTTATTATTTTTTATATAAAATAATTAATTTACCTAACCTTTTATGCCAAGAAACATTTCTGAACATACACAATACAGGAACAGTCATTTTATTATTTAAATACTTTACTACCGATAATACATCTCCGCAAAGAAACAACCATGTTCAGTAGCTCTCACATAGTGATAAAAAAGACATTTTTTGTGTTTTTTCACTACCTTCTATTATTAAATAAATTTTTTATCTTTATTCTTTTGCCAGTAGAATTCACTATTTTTTTTAATCTAAAATTATGATAGTTTTGTATAGATTTTTAAGATGATTTAGTAAACACAAATGACTTTATTGCTGTAAAAATGACAATTAATGAATTTGATTTAAAATGTCTTTCCCACATTTTTAAATGATATATTTGTGATGGTATTTATAAGAATGCTATACACATATATGTATATGCATTGTATCATTAAATAATTCAATGTATTTGAAATTAATTGAGTATATTGTTTTAAAAAACTAATTATCATTATTATTATAAAAATCAAATTTTTTATTAAATTTCATTTGCGATTACCAGTTTCTATTTTGTTAGAGCACATTTCAAATGTCAAATCCCCTAACAGAATTCCCTCTTTTCCACGCTCTTATTGCCAATCGCAGGCCTGTCAAGATCATTAAATTACAAACCTGTTTCTCTCTCACACACAGACCTGTTGAAAAATATATAATCAAGATATTTTTCTCTCTTATATATAAAAAAATAACTTTTTTTTATAAGTCTGTTTACTTTTATTCGCGCTACGCACCAAAGCGAAACTGAAGGGAAAAACTCCTGGCCATCGTGAATTTTACAGCATTTGTTTTGTCTCCCATTTGTTAATTAGATCAAGATGGGGAAACGTAATTCTATTGTTGGGGCATTAAAAAGTCGCTTCTTTGATAAGGTGCATAATTACGGAATTAACCTAATTACGGATGAAGGGGTAAAGTTGCTGGCACGACGGAGAAGAGGGGGTGGGTGGGGAAGGGGACGATTTGCTTGCTGGTTGTCCCCGTCTTTGACGGAGTGTGGGAGATTTCCTTTCTAATGAATCAGGTTAATGTCTATCTGTTGACTGTGCAAATGTGAAACAATAGGATTTGCTTCCACAGAAGAAATCTATCAAAGTCGATTTAATAAATGGCACTTAGTCCAACAATTATCAGTTGAGTTATGAATGCACGCACCGCGGATGAAAATGATTATTAGTGCACAAAGAGTTTTTCCATGCGTGATAGTCATCTTTTTTTTATTGTTCTTTTTTTTTGTATTTTACCAATTATAAGCTTCCGTTGGGAATTATTTTCCGAGATTTTTTGCTTGATTGCAAAATTGCATCGTAAAGTAAAATAGTGAATTAAATTTGCTAACAATCATTTTTTTTTTAAATCGCATTCATATTAAGCAAAATGAATCGCAAAAATTCAGGAAAAACATGCTAAATCTACTGAATATGGAATACAGCTAAGTCATTGTTTTGAGTGAATGTTATTTTGTGAAACGAATATCTATTTTGAAAGCGTGTGGGATCCATTACTGAAGGACAAACTATCGTATGATCCCAATTTTAAGAAAATCTTATATTTTGAAGAATGTGCAGTTATATCGTGTCTCAATAAATGAATATTTGAAATGTATTATACTATAGAATTCAATAACCAATTCATGAAATAATTTTCAACTATATTTGAATACAATGTATTTAGAATATATTTCTTCAAACTTTATTAGTCCCTATATTTCGAATAACGGGTATTTAAAATTTTCAATGTTAAATTCTACAGATATTCTACTATCAACATTTCGTATCTTGTAATCACTACTATTGAATGTAGAAATTATTTTAACATCTAGATGCCCAAAAAATAAGTCCTGATTTAAAAGGAAGTGTTATTCTATCTTTATTCAGTTATAGAAATATTTTTGTTTAAGTAATTTTTACGTGTTGAATTTTTTACCGAGAACTCGGAAACGTTTTGAATTGAAAGATATTCCAAGTGTTAAATCCTCTAATAAAATAAAACAGACATTTCTGATAATAATAAATTGATCTGGAAAAGTAAATTATTTTAAATCACGCGCGTAATGTATATAATTTCCGTTTTTATTTTTTTGAATACACATAGTACTGTCATAATAGTTTGAGTCAAGATGGAAAAAACAATTTAAATTTTACATTTACTCTATTTTTTCAGCTAAACAATAAAGTCATCAATCGCTATAGTTCTTATATAACAAAAAAAATAATCACATAATTTTTTTCATTATCGTGTTTTAATTTTTTACCAAATAAAGTTTTAATAATTTTTTCTTGTTTATAAGCGTTTATATAGAAAAAAAGGTTTCGATATTTCTTTTCATATTAAAATCATTTGAGCGTATTATAGAAGAGAATTGATGTGTAAAGCAGAACTTTAAGATTATATCAACATTAGAACACTCTTTTTCTCATTCCAACTTATGATATTGCTCATGCTGAATTTAATTTATCGCTTCGATTCTCTTTCCGATTTATTTCTATGAATGGATTACTTATTCTCATCAAATGAATCATCAATTTTATAAAAAAGAAGTTGAGAATTTATTGTGATAACAGATGAGAGAGTTTTGAACTATTGATCCTATTTTTATAACTGCCAATACGCTTCAAAGTAGGTTTTTATCAAGATACTGACCATTGGACTAAAGAAAACATTTAAAAGCTATTTTTAGTGCTTCTTTTTATATGAGGATAAAATATGTTTTTTCTTTATTTCATTCAAATGAAAAAAAATAAGTAATGATTTGTATTCAGAAAAATCAGTTTTATATTCCTTAGTTAATAACTTAAACTTTTATAGCATGTACATATAAAAAACATGACAAAAAGAAATATCCTATGTTTACTCTCTCTATTTCTCATAAAATAAACTTTAAAAACAGGAAACGAAATTTCTTTTTTTATTAAAATATTAATACTTGTATTATAAGAGTATAAAAATATGGATTTTTAAGGTGAAAATTGCGTTTAATGATTATAATTTCATGCTTCACAATTTATAAAATAATTAATGTAATTAATTAAAATTGAATAATATTCATGACATCTTTGTAGTCAATTTAACTCTAAACTGCATTTTGAAATTAAGTTCCATTTAATTCTACAGTAGGTGTTGATAAACATGACATATCAGTCGCATATAGGCGGAAAGATATAAAAAATACTTCGAGTAAGTTAAAATATAAATTTGGGCGCCAAACTTTGCCTACCAAAGACGTTAAATTCAATCAATTGACTTGTAATTTTGAATCACGATCATAATTGGTCGAAACATGTTTTAGATCTATCCTCTCTTTTCAAACTGTCAAAGCACAACAACAACGTAGTATTAAACAAAAAATAAATTAGTGTGGGACCTCTCAGCACGATAGACTTATGTTAGATCAGGTACCAAACCCGTAACCTTTCGAATGAGAATAACTTTGCTTTTCTCCACCAAGTTCTGCAGACTCTAAAGTGTACTATAAAAACTGCATCCATAACTGCGCATTAAGCACGTGAAATGAATTAAAATTTCAAATAAATAAAGGATAATTAGAGAGTAAAAGGTTCCGAATTCAATTTTAGCTACTGTTGAACAACGGAAGAAGTATAAATGTCTGTTGAGTGGGTGTTTGGGAGTTTTCCGGGTTTTCTCCCTTGCGACACACAAATACGTCACCTTATTTATGAAAAAACCCTTCAAAAAAGATATACGCGGTGGATAATAAATTCTTTATGAAGGTAGTTAGGTTGTCTATTTTATAATGTAAATAGTGTCATAATTTGATGGAATTATAATGAAAAACATTTTATAATTAAATTGTGAATTAAAAATATTGTAAAATATGATTTAACATCATATTATGGTCTTTTTCAGAAATTAATGTGTTATAATATTATTTTTTCTGTAAATAAAGATTCGATATTTATTAGATTTTAATTTATCATTTTTGGGATAATGAGACAATAGATTTCTATTTATTTATGAAGTAAATTTATATAAATTTGTTTCTCGGTTCATTTAAAATTTATCTTATTTCAGCTTCTTTTCGTTCTGTATAACATCAATGGGGCTTTAACGCTAACTTTTCAAATTCTAGCATTTCAAGTCAGAATTTTCGAATTCTGACTTTGTAGAACAAAATGGACATTTTCTCAAATAAATTAGTAATAGAATATAATATCAATATATAAAAATACGTTCTTTAATGCTCCAATAAATAATTTCAAAGTTAAAACTTAAAATATTAATTTTAAGATTTCAAACAGAAATCGAAAGGGTTAATAATTGAAATAATAATGACTTCATTTACTTTTTTCAAAATTGATTTTAAAATTATTCATAAAGCTGTTTGTAGAGTAAAACTGAGATAAAAGTAATTAAAAACACATAGAAATAACCTTTCCTCCTAAATAAATCAAAAAAAGTTCCTTTAGCGATATTACCTAATTTAAATTACTGCTGTTGAGATAACAGCTTAAGATAATGTTACTATTTCAAAATGTGCATGATTACAGATATCGAAAGTATCCCCGTCGTTCTTGAAACAATCCATGCCAAACTACGAGAGCTAAATTGTTAGTCTCTGGCCTTCTGTTCAACAGCTTATGTGTTCGATTCCCACTTCGAGTTTCAATGTTTGTAATGGTTTGGAGTCCACATTAATTTATAGTTCTCAGCCAGGTTAGACTTCATGGTCGAAAACTGATCACAGACAGAGAAACAAGCAAACCTCAAAATAATCCCTCTCAACAATACTTGGCCTACAACTCAACAATCTGTGGATTCGATTCTCACTTTGAGCGCTTTTATACATGTAGTACTTTAAAATTGTTGATCCCGTTCGAAGTAAGTCCCCCCATAGAGTGTTAAGCAAACCAAACCATAATAACACTTATCAACTTGTCGCCCACCCTGTCTAGTAATCAGAGTGCCTGACTGCAGGTAGGGAGGCCCTGGGTTCGAATCCCACTTCGGAGATGGATGTACTTTCTCTCTTTGTCTATCCTTTGTAAGAATGGGTTGTCAATGGTTGCCTATTCTATAACCAAGTACCTATAGCATATGTGTACTGAGGAAGTCGTAATCAGCACCAAAATATGGTTCAGTTTGAAAAGTGGAGCAGCGTACCTAATTGGCACATGAAAACAACTTATCAACTTAGGAAGTATTCTTCATCGAATCTAATATAAATCTGACACTAAGCCCTTAAAAGAGCAAAAAAAAAATTCGACATCAAATATAAGGCATCGCTATAATTCAAAAGATCTAAAAAGATTCTGGCTCAGTTTTTTTTCTTTCTGGCTTTGTTATTGGGGTTCTGGAACTTGTGTAGAGCTATTTACATACTTATCGGAGCATGACATTGATTTTATGATTTATTATCCGTTCGACAAAAAAAAAGAAATATTTTCTTTTCCTCTACCGATGTATTTGAATTTCAAACAAGTTCGTGTTATAATGTTGTCTCTTCTATTTCTTGGTACTAGACTCCTTAATTCGGCCCTTTGTGTCACATATGATTAATGGGATTTCTGAGTGTCTCAGGATTTGGCGAGGAAAAAAAAAGGGAAATAGGTAACAGAATCATATCTTCGGATTTTATATCCATTCATCTCTTTTCGTATCTAATAACGCGTCCTTTCACAGCATTAACTGGCGATTGCTTTCGACAAACATCGCGTTTGCATTACTCTTGGGCAACATTCTCGTGGTGTGAAAGGAAACGAATCTGTCTTTATGGCAGTTTTTATTTTGTTTTCCAAATAATCCGCCAGGTCTTATCTGGCGTTCATTTGTGACATTTTTTTTTGTCGTGTTTTATGGCTTCTGGTAACGAATTTCGAATCTAAAGAAAAGGAATAAAAAAAAGATTTCCATTTATTTATTTCCCACATTTCTTTTATCTTATTTATGAAATGTACATATATTCTTGACAGCACATACTCAAAATCCCAGAAATGAATATCCAGTTTTCTTTTTGGAAACTGGATTTTTATAAAAATATTTTTTTTTCAAATGGCGGGCACAAGAGGGTTGAACCCTATGCCACAACAAGGCCAGAGACTGCTACTCATTTGTCGTTACCCAGCGGGCACCTGTGAACCAAGTCACGGAGGCGAGTAGCGTTACCCGTGCCATACCACCACAAACCCGTTTATAGGGCGGGCCACATTCATACAACATCACAGAAGAAAGGACAGAGAGAACGAACGAAACATCTATGCCCGAACCGGGATTCGAACCCAGGACCAACAGTTCAGGAGTCAGGAACGCTAACCACTCAGCGAATCGGTTGGCGATTTTATAAAAATATTGTAGCAATCATACGGATTATTTTCTGTAGGGATAATTTCACATATTAGATCACATTCGCCATACCGCATAGGTCAAACTTAAGGAAACTGTCCTGCAACAGATATGGATACAGAATGTATAAATGTGGCATTCATCTTTGAAGGGGCGGGGTGGTCTGGTTGGTTAGCGCTTCATTCTCATTGTCGGTAGGTAGTGAGTTCGAATCGCGGCTTAACCAAAGATCCGTCGCGTTTTCTAATGTCGGCTGGGGCACGTTAAATATGTCGCATTGTCCTCCAAGTGAAATGATACCTCTAGGGGTGGCGGGCCAAGTATTGGGGGTCTTCTGCTTGGTCCCTGCTTCAAAGTCACGAAGACTCCATTCGGCTGCTTCTGCCTAACCGGTAGAGCCCAACTCAGAGATAGGCATGCTGGTGCAACAACAGCATTCACCTTTGAGCATGGTAGAACCAAGTTGTTAGAGCTATTGCTTTGAGGTAGGAAGGTCAGAGTTCGTGAGCAGCCATGTTGAGCATTGGGGGAGGGGTATGCATTTCTGTGCTTTCTACAAGCACATGCTTCGCAATGAAGTTTTGCGAGTTTTCTTCTTATGACTCATATATAAGATCCACTATTTATGAAACACCTTGAATAATATGCATGGTTGCTGTAATATCCTTGCAATATTCTGCCGTTAAGCTGTACACGGGGCAATGTCCAAACGAAAAGTTTAAATTTTCCGATGTCAGAGGGAAAACCACGAAAGGCATCTGGAATCAAACATGAAACTTTATCTCTGTAAATTGCAACTCTGCCCCCAGAACACGTGAACTTCTGTTTGTATACTTGAAGAAAAACCTTATAATTTTCCACCGTATGAAGTCTTACTTCATTATTAATTAATATAAATTATATATTGTTAAGAAAACTTTAAGTTTTATATACTTAAAGTTTTCTTAATGATAATTTAAACTAAAGATTTAAATAACGATAAATGTCAATGAATCTATGGACATTTATTACTATGTATGAATAAGAAAACAAATTGATTATGAATATCACAAATATTTTTGCTGTATGTTTCGTTTGAGTGCTATGAGTACATGATTCAGTAGATCATTAATTAGTTTGCTTTGATTATATAATAAAATTTTAATGTAAGAGCTGATTCTATTAAGACCTATTTTTTTTAATGATTCTAGATAATTACACTCATCAACGCCCGAGGGGGTTATCGAACCTGCAAACCATTGAAAGAAACAGCAGTGTATTAACTATTCAGGTGTTACATCGGCGAATATTTAACTGAAGTTTATAAACTCATGTAAAATATAATTATTTAAATTCTTTAATACTTATTCAGAATTCTTCGCATTTTTATTTGCTTTTTTAAACAAATATCCTCTTGTATGAAAAGTCTTTTGCAAATATAAATTCACATTTCATTTCCAAAGTTGCCAAATGGCAGGGAAAATTCAAAGTTCTCCTTTTGATAATATTTTCCAGTGATCCTCATTTAAGAGAATATATATCTCGCTCGTTTGACAAAACTGCTTATTAGCCATTATCTTAATTGCACGCGGCTCATTTATCAAACTTTACTTTAACATTTTCCTACGCACTCCCCTCACAGAACATTTCTTATATTTTAAAGGATTTTACCGTCTGCGAAACTGAAGCACAATTTAGGAGCGTAATATAAAACAGTTCTGGAGCACTTTTAACTAACGACTCCAATAACTTCGTTCTTTCTTTCTGGGAATAAAAATAACTCATTTCTTCTTCAAAAGCCCATTTTTCGCACTTTGTCTCGTACTGAGAAAATTTTATTGCTCCGAACAGTTCCCCCCCTCCCCATTGACGCGTGTCCATTTGTTCGGATTTGGGATCGGACTTATCCATCTACTTTATGATTGGAGAGAAGACCAAAGCTTTATGGCAAACAGAGGGATCGCTGGAATTCTGAGAACTGATTAAACGTCTGTGGACTATAGTCATTGCTTTTTTTTTCCCTGAGGAATCGGAAATCTTTAAACCAAATATATTCCTTCGGGTATTAATGTTAATAAATAGGGTGAAAATATACATACATAAACTTAAATTTGCTATTGATTGATCGAGTATTACGAACAATGTTCCTGCAAAAATGTTGGGCTATTGGGATATGCTCAAGTGAAGAAGATATCTGCTTTGGAACTTTTCTCTCGACGACATACCAAACAAACCAACGGAGGGTCATTGAATTTTATTGTATTTTTAAAGTGCATAAACCCTCTCAGCACGACAGTTTTCAGCTGTTGCAAGTATCCAACTTGTTACCTTTCAATCACAATTGTGACATCATTTACACCCTGCAGTCTTCGGAGACATGATATTCTGTATGAAAGATGAATGCGTAAAGCTGAATACACCATTGATTGATTGATTGATAGCGTGTGAAAAAATCCTCACAGTGACAATATTTTTGTTGTGATATTATATATAGAATTTCGAAATTCTTTGAAAAAAGAGTTATGTCAAATGCAATATTGTTATAAATTTTGAAAAAGTCTTTATTTTCCTGAAAATGAATTATATTTAAAATTTTCAAGTGTGAATTATGAAAATGTATTTTTAAAAATTAATAACAACATACAGAAACATAAGATTTTTGTATAACCTTCTTTGGAATTGGAAAGTAAGGTAACCTTCTGTGGAAAATTAATTTTGGTTTAAATATTTTATATATATATTGCTATACTTATTGAAATAAACAAGTATACTGTAATAATTTAAGTTTCATGCAAAAGGTAGGAAATGACGTCACTAATGTAACAAATGACGTTGTTCCTGTACTCTGACAAGATAATTCAAACATATTGTTGGACAACATTTATCGATTGATGTTTTGGAAGCGCGCGCGGTCATCTTTCAAGTTAAAAGATTTATGAGATAATTCCTGTTATGTTCTGTACATTTGATATAAGTTTGCCTTACTAGCAATTTGATCACAAGAATTTGTCTTTCAAGAAAAATTTCGTTTTTAATTTACTATAGAATAATAATAATTAATTAAAGCTTTAATACATTGAAAAAAGAGGTCAAAATAATTTTAATTAAAAATGTATTGGGAAACTATTTGAAAACGATTATAAATTAGAAAATAATTATGTTTGGCAACAAGATGAAAAACGACAAGAGAAAAAGAACGTAAATTTTTTTTTTAATTTAAAGTATTGTGTACGAAGCTTTGTATTTTGTGTGAATAAATTTTAATATATAAATGAAGAATCAAAAGTTTTTTATTGTTAACACAACGATACAATATATAATATTCAACAAAATTTCGCAAATTTTTTAATAAAGTTGTTCCAAGCAAATGTTTGTTTTCTGTATAGCAGAAGAAAATACCTTTGATTTCTTTCTTTTTTTAATGTTTGTATTTTTATTGACAAATTCATTTGACAGGAGAAAATTATTGTATAACAAACGCCAGAAATTTATCAAAAAATGATCAAATATTTATTTCACACTGGCAAAAACTTTTAAAAAATAAAACTGTTTGTCAAATAATGAATGGCATACATCGAAATTCACAAAAATTAAATAAAACTGGTTAATTTTTATTTAAAAATTAACCAATTTGATTTTATTTTTATTTAAAAATTTACTAAATTCCTGTTATGAAAATGACTGAGAACTTTTAGTTGCTTTAATAATTGTTTTTTCAAGATGTAAGATAAAGTGAGTCATTGCGTTCATTGACTTTATATTAGCAGACTGAAACAAATAAATAACAGGGATGCTTAATACTGACAGCTTAGATGTCGACCTCGTCACTAAACAGTGATTCAAATACCATAAGTAGCAGCATAAGTAGTAACAAATACCATAATACCATAAGAGACAGTTACCATAAGTAGCAGTGGCACGTTGGTTGACAGAAATTGGAAATATTGAAATAAAGCAATCTGACTAATGTTCAATAGTTTTCTTAACTATAAATCTAATTAATTATTCGCTACCGTTTTAGACAGCTATTTATAATATATTTTATAAAATCTACTCCTTCCCATAAGAATTTAGGATTTCCTTAAAAATTTCCTTTTCCCCATAAAGACAGAGATTTTGAATATAAATATTAAAATATTCTGCTGGTAATCAGATTTTTATGACATAAACCCCATTTGCTTTTATATCTCAGTAAAACGTCTTATTACAAATAACTGAGTTATGTAAATAAATTTAAAATGTAATTAATTTTCAGAAGCAGTTTTAGGATGTTAAAAGTTAACGTTGAAAAAAATGTTTGGTTGTGCCAAAATATTTGTTATATTTTATGTTGGATCAAAAGAAATAAAAATGAAAAGAGAGATGCTCTACTCATATTAAATTTAATACCCTTTCCATCAAGAAGTATGACAACGTAAAAATAATCTGTGTTACTAGAATTTTGATGAACAAAAAAAGTATCTGGTGCTTGACGCAGAACATGTCCGAAGTAAAAAATAGAAAAGAAAAAAAAAATTACTTGACGAAAGAGAAGAAATCGATGACTTTGTACTGAAAAATATCATCGGTGCGTGACTGAAGCTTTCTGTACAGTTTTATCCAGTCGAATCCTTGTAATGAACAGGTGAAATTCATTGGTATTAGCCTGAATCCTTCTTATCGCGAGGCAGCTTGGAACCCTATTGTGACAAGCAAGTTTTTACCAATCAGCAACCCAGATTCCAACTGCCCTTATGTGTCCTTTCTGTGGTTGAGTTCAACTGATTCACTTTGAATATTTGTTGTCTCTCGTTATTCCACTTATTGTTGTCTTTGCTCCGCAATTATTCTTTTGTTGTTTTCATGAATGTTTTTTTTTAATCCAGGATAAAATACCGGGCTAAAGGAACTAAAACAAAGATTGATCTGTTGATTAATGATCATCTTCGAAGGCATGATTATATTTTACACATTTCTATTATGAAACAAATCATTGATGATGGTACTAAATTGTAATAAATGTATTTCCGTTCATATATACCAATTGTTTCTGTGTGTATTGGATAACAGTTATTAAATAGATATGTGATAAGTTAAAAAAAGTGGCATACATATTAGTTTATTTTTAAAAAGTCAGACGTGAACAACTAAAGTCATATTAATTATATTCTCATAGTTATTGTTACATTACACTCTTATAAGCAAAGCTGTTTTTTAAAGATAATTATGCAAAGTAACATAATTTGAATGATTAATTTCAAAAAATATATATATATATACTTATTTTTTCTATAAAATTACTCCATTAATATAAGTTTCAGTTTTGATTAACCTATTATTGGAACTTAAATTAATCCGTTTTTTTATCTCTTAAAGAGTAATAATTTTAATGATATTGATATAATGGTAAAAAATGAATATAATAATACACAATGTTGAATATAAATATAAATTCAACTATGTTTTAGCCATATAAGCAGATTTTTAATTGTATTTAATACAGATATATTTTGATAAATGCGAATGATGATTCACACACACAAATTGTCCAAAAGAATCTTTTTTACATAAATTTCTTTCAACCAAGCATTCAAAATGTATCAATTGTGTGATAATTGAATGCATCACACCACATTGAGAAAGAGAGAGAGAGAGATAAATTTTAAGTTTTAGTTAATGAAAAGTTTTCTAAATAAAAGATTAAAGAAAAGTACTTCTATGTTGTATTGAACTAGAAAAATTAATTTTAATAATAAGAATTTTAATTTTATCATAATAGTAATCAAATGAGTAGTTTCACAACAACGTAAATTTAGTTTTACTGATATCTTAAAAGATGCTTTTTCTTAATTCTGATCTTCTGTGATCCGGTTGTCCTGACACACCGTGTTTTTCTTGGCAAAATTAAGTAGCAATGTAAATTTTACTTCAAAAATATTTGTTAATTAAAAAATATTAATTAGACATTCATTTCTGATAATATTTACGTAAACTTACATTTTTGTACACGATATATATCCAGCGCCGATATATATATATATATATATATATATATATATATATATATATATATATATATATATATATATATATATATATATGTATGTGTATATATATATATATATGTATGTGTATATATATATATGTATATGTATGTGTATATATGTATATGTATGTATATATATATATATATATATGTATATGTATGTATATATATATATGTATATGTATATATATATATATATATATTTATATATATATATATATATATATATATATATATATATATATATATATATATATATATATATACATATATATATATATATATATGTATATGTATGTATGTATGTATATATATATATATATATATATATATATATATATATATATATATATATATATATATATATATATATATATATATATATATATATATATATATATATATATACTTTGCGTCGCACATCTCTTTACTTTTGTTGATGGCGGCCCTTCCTCAATTTCGTAAGCACTTGTCTTTCTACTGAGAGAAAGAAGATCCTCAGCATGAAATTCCATTTCTCCACTCCCATCGTTTGCGGAAGGAAGTGATGTGCCATGCCCTACTTCGGGGTCACAAGCGTACGCATCACTCCATCCCATAGAAAGTAACGCCACTGGTGACTGATTAATTTTTGCGACTCTTTATTAATTTTTTTTATCTCCGGCGCATATTCGCTGCACCCGAGCATCCATTCCAGGAAATGCTTCATTCCTTACTTCGTTTTCATGTGTCATCTACTTCTTCAAAGAAGTTAATAAAAGTACATTGTCACAATTCTAGGGAATGAAGTTAAAATCTGAAGTAATCAATTTTAATTGTTTGCGAATAGCCTTCAGCCATAGATTAATGATGAGTCTGCGCAGTATTTAATTTTTTTAGTGACTTTTGTAGCTTTACAAGTTTTGTTTAAGATATGAAGCATTATTGTTGTGAGAATAAATTAATATCTTCCAGTAAATGCATTGTAAACAGGATATGTTTTATGTTAACGACCCTTGAATGTCTTGTCTGGAATGTAAAGCTTGACAATGGTGCCATAAATCATTTCAAAAATGCTTTAAAAATGGGATATATTAACAGATATTTACAAGTTTTTACATTTATAATCAATTATATTATATTTTCCTTAGCTTTATTATATGTCCAAAAAAGAAAACTGTTGTTAATTGAACCAATCAGCAACAACAACAGTGTTTCTGCTACAGATGCTGTAACTCTCTTTACCTTTATCATGACTTATAATTGGTGTCCTAAAAAACGCCCTACTGGCGCCTTGCTTTTTGAGTGAACTAGAGGCCACCAGACTTGTATTTCACACTTCGTCAGTGGTCATCTAAGGGGCCTCAAGTATTTGCAGGGCCAAAAGACTTTTAATCTGTGCACAAAATGTAAATCTGAACAGGCACCGCCTGAGCACATCTTGAGCTGCATGACTTTTGACTTGGAAGAGGCTTTTTCAAAACCCTTTATGTTTTTGGATTTCCTGGCAGTTTATGTACTTGCGAAGTTGATCTAGTGCAGGGATTGTACCATCTGGGACTAGTAACAACAACAACACAAAAACATTCCTCCAGCAAATATTTTGTAAAGAGTATGTACATCAATCACAAGCAATTTTATCCATTGTTTTAGCTCCTTTTCCAAGGCTACTACTAGGCGTACATTATAAAACACTAAAATTAATTAGACATCTTGAACTACCTCAACTCAAAATTCTTTCCATATGTGATTATGCATTTAGTACACATTTACAAAGCATGCAAATGACATATTACTTTAACGAGTGTTATTGACTTCAGTTATGTTTTCCAATTATGGGGAAAAAAGAATATTTCGAATTTGCTTAAAGCTTATAAATATAGAATCAATGTGGTTTGGTAAGAGTATCAATGCTGCTCTGAGTAGAAGACCGTAATTTTGATCCTAACCTATGTTGAAAAGTAGGCACTGGAAGTTGATTTTCTGTTTTTTTAAATGTATATCTATAGGTGTGATAATATTGACACTGCGGAATGGATAACTTAGCAGAAGAAGGCCTTTATAAAGCATTTGAACATAGTATTTTGTAACATAGTTTGTTGGACTTTCATGGGAACTTTTTGTGTCCTACAATGAAATTTTATCCTAATGAGTTGACATTTTTAATCGTTTCAATTTTTCAATACCACATGTGGACTTCCACAATTGAAGCTTCTTGGCTGAAGCAGGATCATGCTCACTTCGGCATTTAAAACATCTGCATTTAACTTTCGCAGAAGAGTCGTCTACAATCATATCAAAGCCGATCATCAACGCAGTTAGCAGAGTAAGCTAAGTGTTCAGTCATGAATACCGCTCTTGGAACAAACAGCCATTTTCTTAGACACCTGGTGTCTGATTTCAGCCTTTCTTACACAAAAACATCTCCAGGGGCTCAAGAGCTCCAGCGGCTCAAGAGCTCCAGCGGCTCAGTAGTTTCATGCCGCTTCCCGTTAAGAAGTGAAGTATCATTTGCCACAGGCAGTGATTGGGAGGGTGATCATTGAGTTGCTGCAGCTCCGTGGGCTGGGGAACTGTCCACATTAAAACGTGACTTCTAAAGTCCTTCCGCTGGTGTGGCGTGGATGTAGAGAGGAGTTTTCCACCTCTCACCTGACCATGGTTCAAAATGACGAAGCACACGAGTATTCCAAACCCGTTAGTACATAGTAGTCCGGACATACATACATACATAGTAGTCCGGGGATCGCCTACTATGTATGTATGTATGTTGGTGAGTGGGGTGTAAACTCAGCTGCAACCCTGGACATTCGATTATGATTCAACATTACGAAATGATTGGCAATGCTTTTTAACCTGTTATAACAAACTATCAACCTTATGATTATTAATGAACTATTTTAACCTTAAAATATTTCAGTGCAATAATTTCACTTTTACTCAACCTTGCTATTGTTATTGATTCGGACAGTTTTTTTCTGAGTATTTAATGAAGGAAAACGGTTTGAGACGTGCATTGAAAATTTTCTCTTTGTATTTCTGTTGCAAAAGGTGAAAAAAAAATGGATGTAATGTGTTATTTTGTTTTAACAAGTTATTTTATTTCACAACAAGTTTTGACAGTGAAATTAAAGACAGTGACTCGTATATATCTTAATTTATTTTTATGTGAATGACTCAAAACTCAATTTTTATGAATGACTTTTCAAATATCGAAATGTTTTGTCGAATAAGCGTTTTTTTTTTTCAGTTTAAGAACTGAATAAACCCAATCCAATCTAATGTAATGTTGTTGTTGTCGTGTGCCAGCTAGGCTGGCAATATGGAGTGCAGCGCACCCCATATAAAGTGCGCTGCTCCACTTTTTTTTTTTTTTTTAACTGAACCATATTTTGGTGTGGAGTCCGACTTCCTCAGTACACACACGCCATAGGGACCCGTTTATAGAATAGACAACCATTTACAACACATTCATATACAGAAAGGACAAAGACAGGATAGATAGGGAGATAGTACATCTATGCCCGAACTGGGATTCGAACCCAGGACCTCCCTATCCGTAGTCAGGCACTCTGACTACTAGACAGGGCGAGCGGCAATCTAATGTAATAAATCCACTTTAAGAACGGAATAAATTTTGATTAGATACGTTTAATTGATGCTTCAAATTGTATCAAACATATTGAAAGTCTTGAAAGGATCTGAAATCAAAATATCGTCATGAAAAGATACAAAAAAATCTTCATTAGCATTGAGAATCTGCTCAACTTTTCCTTGTTTTTCTATTTTCTCTTTCCTCATTCCCACTTTTATCTGAATCCTTGATTTTGATTAATTTTGTGGATGGAAACGGCTTCTTGTATATTCCTCTTTCAAAATTACATGGAACTATTTTCTTTCGAATCATTGGAGTTGATCAATAGGTCTCCAAAAATAGGTCTTAAAAGTCCCATCTCAAAGCTTCAGACAACAGAATCGGCTTTTGTGGGTGGCGCGGTCTTTGGCAGGGTTCGCCGCTGTCTGACGGAACGGCGGTCTTAGGGGGTGTGAGGTGGCACGCACCAGATAACGAAAGTGGTAGACAAGCGGAGGGGCGGGATTAATGAAGCACCCCCTTGGAATTTGCACTGGCGGGGATCTTTAATTTATGGCTGGAAACCACTCTGGTTGTGTTTTCCACTTGCTCTTTTCGGTTTAATGGGCTTCGAATTGTGGAGGTGTAAGTCTCTCGCACCCCTCCACCACCCACGCTTACATGTTTATGGAGTAGACACTTTCTAGGTGGTTTGAGTTATTGCGCCAAGTTTCTTCAACTGTTAAAATCTGCGAAGAAGAGTTGATTTCCTGTATTCATTTTAAGATGATATAAACTATATTTTCAATTCAGAATGAGTTTAATTTTTTTTTTAACGAAATTGCTTTTGTACGGTATTTTTTTCTTCTTCAAAATGCTACATTTTTATCGTTATTTCTATTTTATCGAATTTTTAATATGATGTAAAAATCATGAGTAATTCAGTCAATATGGAATTTTTGAATTTCTAATTAATTTAAAATTTGCGTAAATTAAAAATGAATTAAACTAATTTGAAAAATTTAATGGATTGTAAAAATTTGCTTGGGTGTTGTTAATTACATATTAGAATGTGAAATAGTAGGATGAAAGTGACATCTTTTATTTCACAGATAATACCATAATGTGAATTATCTCATAGGGTCGCCTTCACTGCATTTTCTTGGGTTCATAGATTTCATTATTGAATTTCTAATTAATTTAAAATTTGCGTAAATTAAAAATGAATTAAACTAATTTGAAAAATTTTATGGATTGTAAAATTTCGCTTGGGTGTTGTTAATTACATATTAGAATGTGAAATAGTAGGATGAAAGTGACATCTTTTATTTCACAGATAATACCATAATGTGAATTATCTCATAGGGTCGCCTTCACTGCATTTTCTTGGGTTCATAGATTTCATTATTGAATTTCTAATTAATTTAAAATTTGCGTAAATTAAAAATGAATTAAACTAATTTGAAAAATTTTATGGATTGTAAAATTTCGCTTGGGTGTTGTTAATTACATATTAGAATGTGAAATAGTAGGATGAAAGTGACATCTTTTATTTCACAGATAATACCATAATGTGAATTATCTCATAGGGTCGCCTTCACTGCATTTTCTTGGGTTCATAGATTTCATTATTGAATTTCTAATTAATTTAAAATTTGCGTAAATTAAAAATGAATTAAACTAATTTGAAAAATTTTATGGATTGTAAAATTTCGCTTGGGTGTTGTTAATTACATATTAGAATGTGAAATAGTAGGATGAAAGTGACATCTTTTATTTCACAGATAATACCATAATGTGAATTATTTCATAGGGTAGCATTCACTGCATTTTCTTGGGTTCATAGATTTCATTATTGAATTTCTAATTAATTTAAAATTTGCGTAAATTAAAAATGAATTAAACTAATTTGAAAAATTTTATGGATTGTAAAATTTCGCTTGGGTGTTGTTAATTACATATTAGAATGTGAAATAGTAGGATGAAAGTGACATCTTTTATTTCACAGATAATACCATAATGTGAATTATCTCATAGGGTCGCCTTCACTGCATTTTCTTGGGTTCATAGATTTCATTATTGAATTTCTAATTAATTTAAAATTTGCGTAAATTAAAAATGAATTAAACTAATTTGAAAAATTTTATGGATTGTAAAATTTCGCTTGGGTGTTGTTAATTACATATTAGAATGTGAAATAGTAGGATGAAAGTGACATCTTTTATTTCACAGATAATACCATAATGTGAATTATTTCATAGGGTAGCATTCACTGCATTTTCTTGGGTTCATAGATTTCATTATTGAATTTCTAATTAATTTAAAATTTGCGTAAATTAAAAATGAATTAAACTAATTTGAAAAATTTTATGGATTGTAAAATTTCGCTTGGGTGTTGTTAATTACATATTAGAATGTGAAATAGTAGGATGAAAGTGACATCTTTTATTTCACAGATAATACCATAATGTGAATTATCTCATAGGGTCGCCTTCACTGCATTTTCTTGGGTTCATAGATTTCATTATTGAATTTCTAATTAATTTAAAATTTGCGTAAATTAAAAATGAATTAAACTAATTTGAAAAATTTTATGGATTGTAAAATTTCGCTTGGGTGTTGTTAATTACATATTAGAATGTGAAATAGTAGGATGAAAGTGACATCTTTTATTTCACAGATAATACCATAATGTGAATTATTTCATAGGGTAGCATTCACTGCATTTTCTTGGGTTCATAGATTTCATTATTGTCAAAGAATGAAATTTAAATGTCTATCTCATCGTTGCTCTAGAATTTATTATAATTAAACACCTGCAAATTGTCTGAATATATGTATAATTCTTGTGATACACAATTCACTGCATATGATTATATGCTGTGGCGCTGAGTTCATTTTGTATAACATGTTTCAGAATCACATAAGAAACATTAAAATGGGAGACGTTATGCATCATTATGATAACTTGGTTTTGTCAACTTAATATCCATAAGATTAAAAATATATTCTTGTTAATTTAAATTTATTTTGACATATTAGGGAAAAGTAGAAAACAATGAAATAATTTAATTTAAACTTTTTAAATGTGTAAATCTTTTCATGTAAAAATTTGATATAATTTATCTAATATTAATTGGATATTTGATAAATTATATCAATTATCCAATTCAATATATCAATTCAAATATTAATTGGATATTTGTATTTAGTATTAATGAATATTTGATGAATTTTAGAATTAAATATAAAAATATTAGTTCTAATTTGTCAAATACAGCTGTGCCAATATTTAACATTAATGAATATTTGGAGAATATTAGAATAAAATACGTGAAAATAAGTTTAATTTAGGAAAAATAACTACATGTTTGTATTCAATGAGCATTTGAAAGAATATAGAGTAAAATAAAAATGAAGATTAATTCTAATTTATCAAGTACCAAATGTGCATTGCTATTTAACTTTAATGAAAAAGTTTGGAGAGTTTTAGAATTATCAACGCCATTTCTGAATTCGTTAAATATATGATATTAAAGAAATTTTTGATACTTTTTGGATAAAATAACATAGATATTTAAATTTATATAATTATACAAATTAATTATATGTAAATATTTAAATGGAAATATATTTCTAAAACCTAGACATATATGTTTATGAATGAAAATTAGTTCTAATTTATCAAACACCAATTGTGCACTTATAATTTTTTACTTTTTTTAAAAATACATGAAACAAATTCAAATATTTAAAAAAAATTAAACAAGTACTTAATAAACATGTTTGAAATTTTTATTGAAATCATTAATTAATTAATTTACCAGATAACCAAATAAATCACATGCAAACATTTTGATTTTTAAATATATGTATTTACTTATCAAAATTAGTTTTCATTTATTAAATATCAATCGTTTTTTATTTGGGTTATAAAATATTACATAATAAAAGATTTACCAAGTAAAATAACAACTAATCAATACTGAAGAATTTTTTGTAGAAGACATATCATTGATATATTCTAATTTATGAGAATTATCGAAATGTGCAAATGTTAAATTTTCTATGCTGTATATGAATGAATTTCTTTAGATTTTATTCTCAATCAAAAGTTTTATTACAATCTGAAAAATAATCAATAACCTGAAATGTATTCAAAATTAGAAAAAAATAACAAAAT
>CM075860.1:62416206-62433706 GCA_037975125.1 Latrodectus hesperus
CTTTTAAAATGCGCCATATCTATGTCTTCAAATGTTTGATTTCTGTTAGTAATTTTTAATCTGTAAAGTTAATTTAAAAAGCTCATTGCATTTAGACTTTAGTTTCTGTAAATAATATTTCTAAATTGTAATGTGTATTTAAAAAAAGTGTCGTACAAATGTCTTCAGAAATTATTTTTTGTATATATGACAGTTCCTATACTGTAAAGTTTGCCGACCTAAAGCTGAGTGGTTAGCATTCCTGACTCCTGAGCTGTGGGTCCCGGGTTCGAATCTTGATTCGGGCATGGATGTTACTCTTTCTCTGTGTTTCTCTGACCTCTTTCTTCTGAGATGATGTATGGGTGTGGCCCAAACTATAAACGGGTTTTTGGTGGTATGGCGTGGGTAATGCTACTCGCCTCCGTGACTTGGTTCACAGATGCCGCTGTATAACAACAAGTGAGTAGCAGTTTCCGGCCTCAGAATTTGGATCTTGTAATAATTTTTTTAAAATGATGATTATAAAGATTAAATAATTTTGATGAAATAAATATTCAGGGGGGATTATTACTTCTCTCATTAGATATTTACAATGTTAGTTGACATTTGCATTTTTATTATAAAAAAGTGCACATTTTGTTATAGATGTATTATTGAAAATATAATTGATGATGATTGAATGAAATGAAACACTAATTTATAATTTTTTTAAAAAATTAGACGTACAATAATTTTTAAAAAAGTATTATATGAATATTATATCCCAGTACATCCAAACAAGCTATCGAAAACTTTATTTCACGCTTTCTTTTATTGTATAAATAAAGATATTCATTATTATATTCATTCACACGAATATTACTAAAATATAATATTCATTTAAGTAATATATGGTTACAAAATTATGACGTTTAAAAATATATATTGTGTCATATACTTATTTAGGAAGAAAATTTAATAAATACAATGCCAAGAAATTGACATGTCTCTTACAAATAGAATTAATTCCATATAAGTATAATTAATGAACTCATCGTACATTCAATTCGTTCGAACAAACACATTCGTACTAATATAATTAATGAACTAACAAAATTTCTGTAATGATAAGAATAAAGTGACTTTTATTATTTTGTTCAAATTTAATTTTGCATTTTATTTTATTTTAATTAAAATTTAATGGCCTGTTTCTTAAAAGTGTAAAACTTAACAATGCAATACATAATATTACCCATTAAAGTCATTATTACTGATAGCTAATTTTGCTCCTGTATTGTACAAAAATGTAAAAAAAAAAATTTTCAAGTAACTAAACATTTTTCTCTAATTATTCAAATATAACTAATGAAGCAATAAAATATACATTTCAACCGAAGCGGATGCCTGCAGTGTAGTTATCATCGTGCTGTCCCAGTTCCCAAGTTTAATTTGGGAATGCCGTGCATGTTTCTTAAGTTTTGTTCGAGCCGACTACCCCTTGCCCTCCAATTCCAATCATTCGAACAAAACGCACTTTCCCAATCGACCCTTTAATTCAAGAGAACAATGTTCGAGTTTATAAAGGAAACCACTAGTGTGGTTATAAATCAGATGAAAAAGAAGGGAAACTCGGAATACTCAGTCTGTTCCACGCGTAGCTCGAAATCGTCTGTCCTTATCTGCCGAACTACAAATTTCCTATTTTAACCCCAAATACATCTGCTCCCCATTAAGCAGAGCACAGGCAAAAATAGCGCACCCTCCAACCCCATAGGCCACCACTATTGTGCTAAACTTTTACCTCTTCGGAAACCACTTTTCATTCCGAAACCTTGCTCTCATCCGGTTTTAAGAACACTTTGCTGCACAGCAAGAACCTTATAACTATAAAATGCGCGTTCTCCATATGAGAGATAAACAAGTAAGTGAAAACTTTCAACCGGGTTTGATTTGCGTGTTTAATTTGGCCCGGAGCCAAAATCGTGGAGGAAAGTCGTTCGGAGAAGGTCAAAATCTGAAGTTTGTAACTTTCGGGGATCGAGGCGAGTTGAGGTGCTATCTGCTGAGGTTGTGGAGAAAGTAAATAAATATTGAGAGAAAAGGCAGGAGGGAAAGGAACAGGGAAGGGGGAGGGAAATTGTTCCGAGAAATGTAATTACGATCACCGAATCGTGTACTGAAATTGTCAAATCGGCTTTTTCTATTTTTTTCTGTTCCTCTTTTCTTTCCATTTTTTTATATATATACATCATCGAAGAATTTTTCGATGGCCTTTAATTTAGTAACGTCTTTTAATTTTCGTACATAAGTTGTATCACCACCAAAATCGTATTACCTGGAAAAATAATTAAGAAATAGTGCTTACGTTGTTGATATACCTGCAAGTTTACATATTTTTAATTGATAATTTATAGATCTTTGAATTTATTTATTGATTATTTTATCAGGTGAACCAAATTAATCGCTTATATAAATATAAGAAAAAGGAGAAACAATGTTTTAATTGAAGTTATTATCAAGCACATTTTTTAAATTTGTAATAAATGTTAAAAAATAGTACACTTTTCATTTTGTTATGATCTTAATTTTTAAACGTAACTATTAAAACGAAATATTTATAAATTTTGTTAAAAGAGGATATGTATTGTACAATAACACACGATAAGTTGATTTACATGAGTTATTTTGTGCATGTGTATAATGATATAGTCAATGTATTTCAAATAAATAGCAAAAAAGTTAAAGTTCTTAAAATTATATAAATTATTGCAGAAAATCACATATCTCTATATCATTATATCAAAAAGTTTGAAAAAATTCACATTTTTTTCTCAATTTTAAAATTTTATATTGAATTACTCTAAAATATGGAGCTTATGAAAATAAATGAATTTTTATGTAAAGAAAGAGGAAAATATTTGAGATAATGTGGACCGATGGATTTGAGATTCTATTGTTTATCTCGATAAAATTTTATTTATCCAGATTTATCCGTGTTTTTAAGCTAAATACCATTTTAATTCCACGCAATACTAAGTATGAAGTTCTTTTAAAACTGAATGTAATTTTTATATTATTTTAGAGTCCTTTATTTGCTTACTATCTGTATTATATTATATATTTGTTCAAAAAGGTGCTCTTTTTTATCAATTTGTGGTCTATTAATCCTCAAATAAATATAGAAATATAAAATGCACATAATAGTCATTTGTGTGTGTTAGTACTCGTTATTATTATTTTTATTAATTCTCATATTCATTCAGACAAATTTAAACAGTTTTAAATTATCAAGGTAATTGACACAATTTTAGAGTTATTTTATATAATGTGAAATTATACTTTTAGATGCTTTTTTGTTTACCGTTCTGAAAATAAATATTTTCTCAATATTAACAATCGTTAAACGCAATTGAAACTTCAATTTATTGATTTTATCCCTTTATTTTATTTATTTAATATTTGAAAATTTTCATTTACTTGAAGATCTGATCTTTTTTTATTTTTCATTTTTATTCGACATAATTGTTCTAGCAGTGGTGCGCAGGCAGAGAAACATGACGAAAGCTTTCGCTTGATGTTTTTTCTGTTTATGAGCCATTGTTCTGTAAGTTGGCGAGAAAATTGCGCTCCTTTTAAGCGGTTGGGACGTCATACTTTAAACGACAATCTGCGGACGGAAGATTTGTAAAACACGGAAGCGACCAAATGAATGGGAATAGGGTGCTCTGAATCTCTGAAATCTCGTTTCGACATTTTCTGGTAACCATCAAAAGTTAAGCTCGGAAATCGACTCTTTTGTTCGCTCGAGGAAGTGACGGTTGCAGCTTTTACCGTTTCGGGCCACTAAATTCTTAAGTTACGTTTTCGTCCTAAAATGATGTTTAAAACGTTGATAAGATCTTAATAAAAATATTGAATGATTTCATTTGTTTCCAAACGTTGGATTATTTTCTCACTTTGTTTTCCTTCCATGATATTAAATTATGTGATTTAATTCCTAAAATATCGTATTAGAAAATATCTCAAATAATTTCTATGAAAATGCATTTTCACTTTGGAAAAATATTAACTTTAAAATACTCTCTCTGCCTTCGTTAAGCAGCAGTTCTTTGGTTAGTATACCATGTTGGATTTGGATATTCTCAGTTGTTTGCAATGCTGATTAAACTGTATAACCTGGTCGAATTAGTTGTAGCATAAAAAAGTGATAGTAGAACGACAAACAAACGAATCAGATTTTCATAATTACTGTTTTTGATTCACATTTCGCGTCCAAAAAAGCTATACCACGAGTAAAAATATTAATTTAGTGCTATATTGCCACATAAATTAAAACATCAGTTTTGGAGCACGTGTATTTTTTATTAAATATTTTATTTAAGAGTGTAAAACTATTCCATATCCAAAACAGTCCCTTTTTGTGCAAATTGAACAAAAAATGTACAAATATAAAAATTGTGTGTTTATAAAAATATGGGTTATCTTCTTTATTAAGTATCAGTATCGCTAGTCGTAAAACTACTACTGATATTAAAACGTAATAAACATTTTTTTGAATTTTCATTATGCATTATTAACTGATGTTTGAAAGATGAACAAGTACGTTTTAACTGTATAGAATGTATGTATATATATATATAGCTATATATATATATATATATATATATATATATATATATATATATATATATATATATATATATATATATATATATATATATATATATATTTATTTATTTATTTATACATACACACTTCATAAAATTTATTATATTTCCAGAGAAGTATGAATTTATATACTTTCGAAGCAAATTTTTTTCTATCGAACTCAAAAAATCTTGTTTCATACTCTTCGTCTTCTAGGAAATTAAATTTTAAGTTTTGTTTTATTGTCGTTTAGAATACACCTGCTATTTGGTACGTCCCAATTATGTATGAAAATTTTTTAGACTGTGTTTCTTTAACACTCATAAGCATTTTTTGTTGCTTTTATGGGCATTTATCACAGCCGAAAAAGAATGCGACACCTTAAAATGCAATTTTGCTTCATTTTCAAATGAAATGTTAAATAATAACTTTCTTCTCTTCATTTTTCAAAATTCTAAACTTGTATTGATAAACTTACGTGACATTAATATATATACAAACTGTTCGTTATTGTGAAATGCTTAAGTGACACAGGGAAGTAGTTCTCTTCTAATGTAAAACTACTGTATACAATTATGTTATGAAAACAATTCGATATTAAAATGTAATGGATAATTGATGTACGTGTCTATAAATTGTCTAATACATTTCGATATTTAATTGGTCATGAAATAATGAATAATACAAAGAAACCTATAGCATTTATTCACTATGTTTTTATTATGTTAAAACTTACATAGATTATTTAATTTAACGTTTGAATAGCTTTTCTTTTGTAAAAATATCCTATTTGGTTTTATTATTTGTAGACCATTTCTTTTTCCAATTAGAATATCTATTCTTTTATAATCAGAATTCATTGATTCTTTGAAACAGAGATTGGAATTCAGATCATTTGATATAACGCCCCTGAGTTTTTCCATTGGGGATCTGTAAGTTACAATAAAAGTCTAGTATTGATCTTCTAAAGGTCAAGATTGCAACCATTAGACATCATATTTGCAATACCTAGCATGAGATGGACAACTAGCTTCTTTCATATTTTCCATACGATGAAGAATTTATATTTAGAAATCCATTACAAGAGCAATAAAACTTTTTAAATCAATTTAAGAATTCATATTATTGATTTAAATATATCTCTTTTATTGTCTGAATTATCATTCAAAAGAGGTAACAAAATATATATGATGAATGAAAATGTGTCAAAATAGAAATATCGGAAAACATCATTAGTATATTTCGGAACTATTAAATGACATTTTTCGATTGTTTACTCATTTAGTCACTATGGCAACTGAAAACATTTTTTATGCTTGTTGCCAATATTAGTGGAAAGAGATTAAAACGCGGTTAAACTCTCAGTAATGCATATATGATTATATCGTTTTTGTATGCAGCTAAACGAATGTTCCAACTTGAATGTTCCTTAAAATATGTGGTTTTGGCTATTCAATAAAAGGTGCCTTATTTTTTACAAATAAAACTCTCAGACTTGATTTGATTAATTTAAAAAAGATTTAAGTAATTTTATGAAAGTATATTATGTAAATTATGAAGAAAGCTAACGCTATGTTTAAAAAACTGAGAATTTCGTATATAAGGTTTGATTTCTATATTTAACTTTTAAGTGCTTGTAAATGTATGCTTTGTTTCATTTTTAAGTAACATAAGGTACCCATTTGTGTGTTTACGCTATATTTATTTTTATTTAAAACATTTCAAAATTATATAGAAGTTTGTGTGATATCATAAAACTCACAAAATGTATTACAAAATATGTGCGGTGTTGCAACAAATTATGTTCTGTACATATTTAATTATTTCTAGATTAGGATTTGATTGTTCAGACATAAAAAAATTTGATAGTTAAATTGAATAGAAAAATGATGAAAAATTTGCAAAATTATAAAGAATGAATAAAATGTATTTTTATTTATTCTTGCAACAGTAAAGATAGTAATTAAATACGAAAATATTAATCAAAATAATTCAATCATCATAAATGTAGTAAAATATTTGCATGAATTTTGAAAGGAAATATGATTGCATAAATAAATTTTAAACGTCATTAAACAAAAATTATTTTTCTTAATGGTAATTATAAGACTGTTTTCTGATATTAATTTGTACCGATTACTACTATTTCAATTCAAACAAAATCGATATTAATTTACTGATGTAACCAGTTTTTTTTTTTAATCTCTTTAAATATTATTTGTCAGCAAGTTAAAGGTGAATATTTGTTATGTGCTATTATATAAATACTTACATAAATAATTATAGAATTTTCGAACTTCTAAAATCTAAAATCTTTTTATCTGTATCTAAAATCTGTTAATAAATTAAAGTATGATAATAATAGCATTTCACTTAAATTAGTTTTAGTTTCGGCAATAAACTTGATTTATCAATGCAAATAGGTCTGTTTATAGCTCAGTTCTCTCTTTATTAAATGACTGAGTCTTCATGTACACAAGTATTAAAAACGATAAATCAAAATATGAATATGAAAAATAAAATATCCAGGGTAATATTCGTAAAAGAAAAGAAGATGCATTAATATTTTTTTTCCAAAACATAAGAATTCGAATAAATTCTATATGCATTCTATACCTCAGATTAAAAAAAGCAAAACAATAAATGAGTGAAAAAGTAAGGAAAAATCTAACCAGTAATGGAACGCATTCGTTTTAAAGTCCGCGCCACGTGGGCCTTACCAGGGCTATATTTCAAGAGAGAAATTGATCCCGGAGACCAGGAACCTATTTATCAAGCGCTGGGGTCGGAAGTAGTGCATGCTGCCACCGCACCTCAAAAAAAATATATAATAAAAAAAGGAAAAAATTTAAATAAATGAAAGAGAATCGTATTTTAACACGCAACGGTTCGATTTCCAGATTTTTACGAGTTTTGTGAGAAGGGTGATATATGTAGAATCCGATCTTTTGCATAAGTACCAAACTGTCGGCGACAGTTTGAGAGTCGTTTTATATCATTTCGCGGTGGCAGCATTAGCGGAATCGTTTGGCGGGTCAGAATAATGTAGCGCTGTACGAAGTGACTCCCAATCTAAAACGAACATTTTATAGTAAAAGGAAATGGAAAAAAAAAATGAAATGTCCTATTTGGCAGGAAATGAAATAGATGCGGTAAAAATACTCAAATTAATTTTTTTTTGGACAGTTCCCGATTTTAGAAATTTGAAGTTGTTTTGCGAAACAATAATTATATCCGGAAACCGGAAATACTGTTTTAGTATCTTTACCACAAACTTTCTCGTGAGCTTAACGATGGCTTACATTATGGCCGATTAATGATGGCTTACAGTAGTAGAAAACTTTTATGCTTCGTTAAGTCTAACGACACTGAGAAGGATTATATAGCAAATTATCGACAAATAAGGTATTAAAATTATTTTTTGTTTTCCTTTTAACGTTACCCTGAACAATTCTTACGTACAGTTTCATCATTTGCCTATAATTCCTAGAACTTTATATTCATCCAATATAACCCTGATTTATTTTCACATATCTTGAGAGTAAAAATATAAAAAATGCATAAAATAAAAAGTTAAACTAGCTAAGAGCTTACTATTGTACAATACTTGGTATAATAATGTATTTAATTTTATAATTTTTTATAAATAAATTAATTTTGTTGTTGTTGTTGCTTATGCAGTTAGTAGTGTTGTTGTTGTTGCTTATGACACTTGGACAAGCCAAGCTCGCTATGCCGTTGGCTATGCGAATTTAAATCAATAGGGAGCGTCTTTCGTTTTAATCAGAGCACCATGAAGGTGAAAGTACGACTTTGCTCTATTAAGGTGCCTCGTAATTTTGAACCACGGTCAGGTGACGAGGCCACACCTGAGCTGGCACCCTCCTCTCCACATCCACGCCACACCAGCGGAAGGACTTTGGACGTCACAGATTAACGTGAACACGTCCCCAACCCACGGAGTTCCAGCAACCCAGTGGAGGAGAGTACACCGTGGTCACCCTCCCAACCACTGCCCGCGGCAAATGATGCTTCACTTTGCTGAGCTTACAGGAAGCAGCGTGAAGCTACTGAGCCATTAGAGCTCAAATTTATTTTATATATATAATATAATGTATAATATAAAATAATTTATTTTATCGAATGAATGCAATATAATGTATATTCGTAATCATATTGATATATATAAGGACACGCTTGTTCAAATATATATACATCTATAAAAAACCCAGAATTTTGGTAATCCTATATTTTGTAAATATGGTCTCATTATTTATTTCGTATTCTGAAGAACTTGTGACCGTTATAATAACTAATGTTGCACTAAATATAAGATTAAACAACTCAAACTCTGCAGTAATAAATAATATAAAAATTAATAAATAAGTACTTTACTGTCATTATATTACTTTACAATTTTATTACAGTTAAATTAACTTTCCAAAAAATAATGTTCGCTAATTCTCATACCGAAATAACTAAAAATAGCATGTTTTCTTTTCGTTTTAATTTTGTTAATAGATAAAATTTTTATACTTTTAAATTTATAATCAATTGCAAATAAAGTTCAATATTTTTTTTTAAATTAAAAGTAATACTAGTAAATGATCTAACATTTTCTAACTACGTATTCATCTATAAGTTAATTGAAATTGTATAAGCTATATAATGTGTGTTAACACCAAAATGACCACTGCAAAAAGAAAATATTAGGTATCTCTGGAAATTCATGAAAAAACATTTTTTATGTAATAACGATACAGTAAGCAAACATTTTTAATATTTAATTTAATAAAATTAGGCAATTTAAAAACATTTAAATACTAATTATCGTTAACGTCTTGCATTCTATTTACCTTCTTACTATTTTGTAAAAAAAAAAAAAAAATATTAATTTTTTAAAAGAGAAAATAATGCTTGAAATAAATGATAACCTCTAAAGCATTTTCCTTTTAAATTTTCATAAAAAACTGGTTATTTTCCTTGAAATAAATTTAAAAGTCAAGCTGTCTTGAGAAAGAGATTATCCTTAAGAAGCCCTTACTGTCAAAATCGATTTCTCTTTGCAAACGCAATATTTCGTATTAAGTGCACGTAGTAACCATCGTCTTTCAAATTTTTACCCTCACCCTTAAGTATTTTTGACGATGATATAAACATAAAATTTTCGTTAGCTTAGTTTCTGAAAGCCTTAATTTCCTTCTCCTGCCATCTTGACTGGAGTATTTTATTTATTCTCGATTAGGTAATTATGGATCGTTTGTGAAGTGTTTTGCGTTCCTTGTAATGTGCTAATTTTATAGTTCACAGCCTCTTATGCATATTAAACTCTGTATTATGGCAGATTCTTCGTCCATTTTTACACTCATCGTATGCTGTAAATTTTCATTCTAAATTACAGTACATTTTATTGGATTTATTATAATAAAAATTATTTTGAAAAATAATATTAGATGGTCTAGAACAATATTTAGATGGATTTCACAAAAAGTTATTAAATTAAAATACAGATATTAAAATTTTTTATATTCTTCTGTGTAAGCCTTATGTATTCACAACAATTTATTTTAAATGAATTTACTTTAAATTGTGCTTTGATTAGTGAATGGAGAGCTAGTAGTCTGGAGTTAAAAAACTTTGCGCATATAACCGATTTGTTGTGGGTTCTATATTTGTCTATCTGGCGTGGAGAGTAGAATGCTAGCTCGGGTATCGATCTCGTTACTTAGCCGTGCATCAAAATTACGAGGATTCGATCGGCAGAAATAACAACCGGAAAAGTTTTGCAGTAACCTAATCTTGTTAATAGAGAGACAAAGAGTTCTCACATCTTACTGTGAATCTTAAATCTTCGCGAACCACATTTTCTAATCTTAAACAATCTTTTTTCTAGGAATGATGAGGCTTTTTTTGAAAAATAATAATATTCTTATTATTTTCGCAGTTAAAATAATAAGAATAAAAAACAACTGAAATGATTTTCCTTACAGAAATATTTATGATGTAAAATGACTTAAATTTAAGAGGAATGTTCTGATTATGAAATTTGCAATTATAGTTTGATATTGAGCAATTCATAATATGATGAATACATGTTGTTGTTGTTGTTGCTTATCCTCCATGTCTGATGGAGTCAGACTAGATCCACGAGCTCGTTGACTGTAAGGAAGTCGAAGACTAAGAGAGGATTGCTAAAGAGATCCTCCCTAGAGAGACCCATGCAATCCAAAAGATGCTCAGGAGAAGCCTGATGATTTTGGCACTTGGTGCAGGTGACGAAAGTTTTCCTGCCCTCGTTGAAAGTGAGGCACTTAATATGACCGCTAGCAAGTCTTGAGAGAACAGTCCGGGTACGTCTGTCACACGGGAGGTCAAGGGACAAACCCAGTTTTGATCCCTTGTACCAATTATGGGTGGGGGTGTTTTCCACTCCTCCGAGATTTTTGATTTTTCCCGGGAGTATAACTCCAGAAAAGTAAGTGTGGAAGAGGGAGTATTTGAAATCCTGCAACCCTCCTTAGCAAGATTATCGGCCCTTTCATTCCCGTGGAGATTCACATGTGAAGGTATCCATTGCAAGTGAACATCATGATTAAGTGAAATGAGTTTTAATTTAAGCAGGATAGAGTTGCTGATCTTGTCGCCTACAAGAAGCCAATTACTAAGATGGTGGAGAGAACTACGGCTGTCAGACAAGATCCATAGGTCACCATAATCCTCTTCAGAAAGAATAGCTTCTAGTCCCAGATCTATTGCAATCAATTCACTTCTGAAGACAGAGCAGTGATTGGGATTACGATGAGAAAGAGTGAAATTGGTGTGAGGGGTTTCAATATATATGCCACTACCTGCTAGAATATCAATTTTACTACCGTCAGTGAAGATTTTGATGGCATTGTTAGGAATGTGGCTTAGGTTTTCCAAGGTCAGTTGTCTAAGATGTTCTGGGATGTAGTCTTTCTTATTAACATGAGTACTTAAGTTAAAGTGAAAGTAAACCCTGGGGAGTCCTTCTGCAGGATTCAAGCAGCACTGTATTGAGTTGGGTTCAACATTACTATTAGTTATCAACATTACTATGAATACATAAGTACGCGAATCTGTGACATTTAATCATAGATTATTTTATATTCTATGATTGAGAGTACCATTTTTAGCAACAATTTGAAACAAAAATAGACATGTATCTTTTTTACTCTATGAAATTTTCCATAAAAGATTTTTTTAACCGTTTAAATAAATTTTGTGATTATCGGAAAAGCGCATCATTTCCCTTGATTCTAGTTAATTCGTTTCTCCAATTTAAATGTCTTTTTTATTGTAGTATGGATTTCCTATTTCAGAGAGAAAGATGGGTTGGACCTAATTTCTTGAGCACTGATAAAATATGATATGCGAATTTAAGCCAATTTGGAGCGTCTTTCGTTTTAATCATGAGCTACCATGAAGAAGTGAAACTACTGAACTATTGCTCTAGCATCACATGCCATAGATACCCGTTTGTAGGCGTAGAGTCAACCATTCATCACCTCATTCTGATACAAGGAAAGGACAATATTTGACTTAGGATTTATGATTATGAGACAAGAAAGTTACATCCATGCCCGAACTCGGGATTCGAACCCAGGACCTCCTTATCCGCAGTTAGGCACGCTGACCACTAGACAAGTTGGGCGGCCAAGTTTAGTATTACTGCAGAAGAAAATAAAAAAAAACTTTAAAATAACAACTGACATTTTAATACGCAGTTTTGATGAGAACACTTTAGACACTATCCTTGTTAAAATTATTTCTGATGTAAGATTTTAGAAATTTATTTTATTGATCTACTGTTAATTTTTTACGCAAGATTAATTCTGCAATGAATTTCACACTAACTGATTCGAGCAGAACATAAAATTTCATGGGAAAATTCTCATTAGTGAGATAAATATGTGATAGGGATTGAACCCACGAACTACTAAATTGAAGGCCAAAAACTACTCATCTCCCAACTCGACCAGAAACTTGAAGCAAAAGAGACTAATGAAAGCTTTCAAATAATTTTCGAGATTTGCAGATATTTGAAAATAATTAATTATTCAGATTATACATAAATTCTTTTAGCACTTTATTTTTTCAATTTTATTAATTTTAGATAGACTTGCATATTGTTGGACGGTTATAGTGAATGATTCGGAAACGACTTCCATTCCAAGGATAAAGAAATAATTAAAAGTTGAATTATTTCTTGTTGAACGTTGGCAACACTGTAAATCTATTTTCTTATTTCTATATATATAATTAATTTTATTTTATTTCAACATTACTTTTCATCGTAATTATCCTTTAACACGAAGACTTTTTCATTTTGCATTCATTGGCAGCATCATTTATTTAATACTTTAGTTTTCTTTATTTTAAGAGAAACTTAATCGTACACTTATTCATTTTGTCACGACACTTTTAAGGGGAAAAAATGTTTTTCCTCCGTAATAAAATGGCGCACAAACCTCAAATTAATAAATTTGATTTGCGTTATTACGTAATTCAAAGTCACATTCAGTAACGATTTTTTTTTTTTTTTCATTTTGCTTTTCTATTTTTTTCTAAAAATTATATCTTTGTTTAATTGAGTTCAATATACATATTTGTTTGATTATTGCGGTCTTTTAAAATTTGTTTATTAATGTTTTCTAATTATAAGTATTTTTATTTTTATTATTAAAAATATATTTCGTGCGTTTCTTGCACTCATAATTAATTTTTTTAGCAAATATTAAATGGTCATTTTTTTTTACTGAAGAAGCTTTAAATCGCATTAGAGAATTCAGTTAAGACCTTTGCTTCATAAAAATTGTTTCGATGATTTTTAATGATTTTTGTAACTTATAATGATCTTGTTACCTAAATGAGTAAATATATTAAGGACAGTTTATAAATGTCAAGAAATTACTTCTCTTACTTGAAATTTATTTTACTAGAGGCAGTGCGTGTCGACCTTTAAATTTACCAGTCGCTGTGAGTGTGTTGTATGTGTCAGTATATATATATGTGGGGTGGGGTGTATGTGCGCGCGCTCACATTGTGCCAAGGTTACCACGAGTTGGTGAAGGAGTGCATCGTTCTTGTGGTCAGACGATAATGGTAACAATTCCTAAACCAGATAAAGTTGTTTCATTACAGACATCTGTTTCAGTTATTAAGTATCACAGACTGTACTTTTATATAAAAAAGTACTACATTTGAATTGAGAAGTCTGCGAGTTTGATACCTGAAGCCGCAGAAAATCGTCGGGTTGAGATTACTTTAATCTTATGGAGAGATTAACGCTCCTTTCTTGGTGTAGAGTGGAAATTATGGAAGGAAAATTCCAACTTACAAGCGTTGATCTCGTCATTTAGGCTCTTATTCAAAATTAGGAAGCAGTGGGTTGTGTTCAGCTATTTTGGTTGGTAGAAATAAGCAATTAATAGCGCGTATCGCAATAACATATATTAACTTGGAAATTTTAATATTATAACTTACAACTAAAAATGCTTATCACCAATATCACTTCTGGTGATAAGCATTGTAGGTGTTGATTCGGACATTCTTTTTAGAGATTTTTTTTATTATTCACGGAAATAATTTAAAATATTGTCTCCAGCAATAGAACAATCACTTGCTAAAGAAGGTAAAAAAAATATTTGCTAAAAAAGTAAATAATCATTTGCTTAAGAAGGTAAAAAAAAGTGGATGTAATGGGTCGCATAACACACATTTTTTGCCAAAAAATTCAATATTAGGACTTCAGAATAAAAAAAATAAATGAATTAGAGGCCATAATCTTTTTGTAGCCATTACCTCAACACAAACATAAATTGCAAGGAAAAGAGATTCTGGTACTCATTCATTGGGTGACGTGTCTCTATCATAGAAGATGTTGTTGTTGTTACTAATGACACTTGGACAAGCCAAGCTCGCTAAGCCTTGGCTATGCGAATTTAAGTCAATTGGGAGCGTCTTTCGTTTATTCAGAGCACCACGAAGGTGAAAGTACGACTTTGCTCTTCATATCCTCCGATAGATGGCAGCACCAGAGGATCCACTCCCTCAACTTTGCCATTGATCTGTACGGGGGAATAACTTTTCTCTAGATCATTGCACCCATGGTAAGTGCTCAACGACCGACCGCAGGACTTTCGATTCCACAGATTTAACGAGCACGTATATCGCATGTACTCGGTGGATCTTTGGCGGCATTGGGAATCGAACCTCACCCTTCCGGATGGAAGGCCGATACCCTAACCACTAGGCTACCACGGCCTTATCATAGAAGTAAATGATCAAACTTCACACTTTTGAATCAACATGCAGCTTGTCGATAGCTTCACCACTAGAGAAAGCAGTAACCTTCGCCGACCACATGAAAGACTAAAAAGCTTACAAGTGGGCAGGACACAGGATTATCAGCTTTTCCAAAGTACGATTTGATTTGCGTATCTATTTACGATCAATCTTTGTGCATAAGTATTTTTCCAACCAGGACCGACAGTTTACAAGACTACGGACAACCATGCTTAAATTTGGAATCGAACCAATGAACTATTGAACTAAAAACTAGAGCTCACTAACAGAGAGTGTGTGAGTCGTTGCAAACATAAGCCTTATATTAATTATTTTGCCTGTTTTTATTGCAAAGTGTCTTCTCTTTTTCAAGAATTGAGCATGTATTAGAAGTTACTAAGTTTAAGTACAAAAGTTTTATACATTTTCTATCTTCAAATTTTAATGCTATAAAGATTTATAATTGGATTTGATCTGGTCTACATTATTTGTTTGTATTTTTTAACCATTCATCCAAATATATTTCATCAATTTTTAAGAATTCATTTGAAGTTAGATAAATGATTCGAAAAAACATTTCTAAACTTACCTCAATGTGAAAGCTATAAATTCAATGTTGCATGTTTTACGGATGCTGCACCTACTTTAAAGGATACATAAATTGTTTTGCACCCGTATAATTGTTCATTTTTGTGAGATTTATGTGTCCAATAATGACTGAAGCACCCTATTATTCAATATAATACAAAGGAAAAAATGATGTCATTTCCTGTTTGCATTGAAACTTCGTCAGTCATATTAAATTGATCCGGTTTCATTAGGATGTACTGAGATATTAGAAAAATAAACAACGAGTCTCTGTAGATGTACTCTCTATTGGCAATCGGTTGATTAACATTAAATTCGTCAGGTGGCGTTGGAGTCTCTTACCTTCACCTTGTTCCTCTATTTGTTTTTATTCCGTTCTACTAATTCCATGTATTTATCTAGTCCTCCTCAGTCAACCGCTCAACAATGCGAAGCTACTAGAGGAAAATTTGTATTTTTCGTGTTGTTTTAAGGAAGGCATTTTGCTGAAAGTGAGCTTTATTAATATACCACAATTCCTTAAGTTACAATTCATTGCGAATCATGTCACAGCATTTGCTTTTCCTCAGCGGTTACACGTGTATGCTGATTTTTCGTATATTTTCTTAAAAATTGCAAATTTTATGTAGATATTTTTTACGCTGAACAATAATAATTATTATATTAATTATATTAATAATTAATGTAATTAATTATTATTATATTAATTATAATTATTTTAATTAACAATAACCTTAATAATTCTTAGAAATTCTAAACAAAAAAGTAAGTTTATATATTTTGATTTTTAAAGTAAACGAAAAAAAGAAAAAAATTAATGTTGGCTTAAGCAAGGCAATAGCCTTACAGATTCAAAAGAGATTGCTTACAAATATTGCAAAATTTAATTTAGAATTCTATTAATTAGTGAAACTTTAAAAAATTTAAATCGTCTTTGCTGATTCAAAATAACCACCAAATGGATGTTTTGTATTGTCTTTTTCATTTTGCTTTTTCTGCTGCTCTATTGTTCCATTTATTAATGGTTTGAATCCATGGAAGACAACTTCTCAAACCGATGCTCTTTGTTCCTTATATAAGAAATCATTTCATTAGCAAAATGAACTTGGACACTATTTTCAGACATTCGATGGTGAACTTCGCCTTGTTTGCTGCCGCTTGAAGAATGTGATTTGAAGGCAGGCAGCAAATTCATCGACAAGTCGAATTTACAACGCCTTCTCAATATGATGTGATGTGGGTGAAACGTTATGTGACGTCATGAATATTTTAAACCAATGGGAATCGTAATAAAGTGGCGTACTCAGGATCTCAACTGTAAAGAAAGAAACAACCATTTTATGGTTTAAAAAAAAGAAAGAAAGAAAGAAATCTTAGTCTTCGAAGGAGTTAAAAAACGGGCGCCAAAAATATATTTCCGATTAATTTAATTTTGTAAATGGTTTACGACTGAGAGTTAGATTTCGATCACAATTTACGTGTAACATATCCTTGTGCAATTCATCTCATACCATTATTAAAAATACAAATTTTATTTATAAAATATGTCTTTTATAGCATGATTTTTTTTAACCTTGTCGTGAAATAATTTTCTTTGGAGTAAAAAGTCGCAGGTTTGAACTCACTTATTATAAAAAAGCAATGAAAACTGAATGTTGAATGCTTACCCTACCAATGCATATTTGTCAGGGTAAGAGCTTGGGAATATTCCGTATCTCTTACTAGTGACAAGTGAATATGGCCTTTTATATTTAAAAAGGCATAGAAGATAAAGTGTAGTGAATAAATTATAATAAATTATAGTGACTCAGATAAATTTTAATATTCTTCGACTCTTAAGCAATCAATTCTGAAATGTTGGAGCATGCACGAAACACAAAAATGGCAATTAATAGATTATTATTGCATTTAGCGCAGATATGACATCATAAAGTAGAGTTCTTTTTCTTTTATTACGACAATATAGACTTTTTACCGAAACACAATTCCTCTGTAC
>CM075860.1:62438706-62554850 GCA_037975125.1 Latrodectus hesperus
ACCGTAGGTCCCTAGTCTAATTAGCCCTCGTGTGCAAAAAATGACCGTTGAGAGACAAACAAACAAGCCAACCAATATTATGGTTTTGATGATCTGTAACTACACAATTGATTTTCCTGAGCTTGTGGTGAATCCCAGAGTTTTGCGCCAACGAAATTCTTGTAACCCTTGCAAGAGGGATCAGTAGTGAGGAGTAAGCCCTTTGTATACGAGTGGAAATTTTAGAATGTCTGTGTAACTCTGTAAAAGAAAAGGCAACTAAACAAATATGTTTGGTGGAGACTAAAATTAGAGTGATGTTTACTTTAACTTGCATAATAATCTCCTCATTGGTGACCCTGACGTGATATGAACACGCAACCTTCTGAATCTTTTTAAGCTTACTGTGATAGGGTGTCAAATTTCACTCACTGTAATATGAAGCTCGAATTTGGATATTCCTCTTATTCAATTATTCGACTGAACAGATAGACTACTGATCCACTTCTTTCCGTCATGCAAGTTAGTTAACATCTCAAAAAGCACCTGAATACGCTTCTGGGCCTAAAAGAGTAGCGATTTCTTTCCAAGGAGGATTTCTGTAATCAGGGCGGGATATTAGATATCGCTGAATCTTCAGAAAGAGGAAGAAAATTCGAAACCTGAAAATAAGCAAGATATTTACTATTTTTATATTCCTATTAAAATTTTTCGCGAAATTAACTTCAAAATATTTATTTTGTTAAGAGAAATGGTAATTCCGCAAGAAACTGAGGAATTTTAGTAGAATGATTGGGGTGACGAGTTTGCTCACGACAGTAGATAAATACCTAAGATTTTCTTAGGTAACTTTGGAGAATTGAAAAAATTTGTTATTGACTTTCGCGCGTTTCTCTGACGAAAAGCTCTTTCTTGATCGCCAGTTTATAACTGAGACAATTTGAAAACTTTTCAAACAAAGCGATTTAATACATTTCTGTTCATTTTTGTTTAAACTTGACGGTTGAATTTCACACTACATATTCTCTTATATTTAATGCACTTTTTTCAAGTGGGGCTATGTACAAAAATGAAATTTTAATATACTCCGTATTGTCATTTTTTTTATGAATGTACATCTTTCAAGTGGGGATAAACATAAGAACAAAGTTCTGCTTTTGCAGTACAAATTTGCTTTTAACAAAAAACATTAATACCGCTATAAATGAAGCTAAACACTGTGTAATAATATTTTTTTTATCTACTTCTGTATTTAAATTTACTTGAACTTATTAATTTGTGGTGTGTTATTCGTCGTAGAGAAAAACTATCTTAATTAAGACCTACCGTTTGAAATGTCGATGAATCTACGTTGTTAATTACTAAATACTTTCACAAAAATATCTATGTAATTCAAATCCATAAGCTTCTGAATTGAAGACCAAAGCGCTAACTATTCAGCTGCCCAATTATCTTTTCTTTTATAAAATAGTAAATTTTAATGTTTGTGTGTTTGGTAAAAATGCATTAATATACATTTTTGAATCGGACTAAACTCTTCTAATATTTACGTTAATTTTAAATTCTTTTTTAAAAGAAGACCCATCCTGAAAAATTCTGATTTCAAATAATGCAAATATTTGATATAAAGGCACAAAAATATTTCTTAGCAGTGATCTTCATCTTATTCCAAGAAGAAAAAATTGTATGATAATATCTTAAAAGTAATGAATTAAGATTTCAAAACACACGCATTTTATGCAATTTCATTATGCAAAATATTTTCATGTTGCTAATTTATATTATCTAAAAATAAAACCCATCTTAACTGTGCAATATCTTGCACATTTTTTCCAAAACTTGCAACTATTTCTTATAAAATCCTTTAAGGAAACTTTTTTTGTGCATTTCTATTATGTAAGGAGTGAGTGAAAAATGACGCAAAATTTCTAAAAGGAAGAACGGCATCGTTTGCATCTTGTGTGGCCGCTCTCAATTCTTTGCAGTAGGATGAAAAGTAACAAAGCATCTGGAGCGTTGTAAAATATCAGAAGTACAAAATGTTTTCTGAGGCCGTTTTTAAAGGAACATTTTTATACCCTGTAAACCTGTAGGATAGAAAATACAATTTTCCTTTGCATTTAACTAGTGTATATCAAATTTCCTGAAGTATCTAATATTTACCAGAAGGCTCGAAGGATGTACAGGCACAAAAGTCAATATATGATATGGGAATAAATTCGAAATGTTTTTTTTTTCTTCAAATCATTTAGTATTAAAATTCTTTTTATTAGATTTTCTCTTATTTTTAAAAATACAAAATGAAAATAAATAAAGAAAAATAAGCTTAAAATATTATTTTAAGTTACAAAAACATTTAGTGAATAAAGTTCTTTTTTATATTAATCAAAATCTAATCTCTTTATGCTCTTATAAACGGCTATTTTTATATCGACTATTTATATACAGGGTGATTATAAAAAAACTTTGCCAACATCTGCACTTCTAGCGTCCATTCTATTTAACCGATCAAGATGATACTTCAAATATAGTTCTTTTGAGATATGCGCTCAAGATTCTGTGAATGGCAACACAGTGGCCCTCGCGGTTACAGATATAGTGACAGAAACTCGAAATTTTCGAATGGCAACGCCTACTTTTTACCATCGCAAAATGTTCAGCACATGCGAAAACCCTAAATAGCGTTGAAAAGGTACCGATATGTCCGAAAACCAACGTGTTATACACATACAAACAGTTCTTCAAGGCGCACGGAGGAATAATGCATACGACAGAGACAAGACACTGCTCAATGATGAGAACACATAGAGAAAAAAATCTTGATTAATTTCAAACATTTTCCACATGAGTGCCATCACAGGCAATTACGCATTGCATGCGGGAGACGGTGGACAATGTCGCTGCACGCAACATGGCACGAGGGATGTTTCCAATCTCACGCCGTATAGAATCCTTTAAGTCCGACAATGTTTGAGGATTGCACAGATAAACTCTGGATTTGAGATAGCCCCAAAACCAGAAATCCATAGGCGTCAGATCTGGGGATCACGCAGGCCACGGAAAATGATAATAGCGTGACATGATGCGATTACCAAAATGCTGATCCAGCAGCCTTTTAACTGACCTCGCTATATGTGGAGGTGCGCCATCTTGCATCCAAACAATGTCATTGAGTGCATTCAGCCGACGCAACTCCGGTAAGACATAATTTTTCAGCATGGCTACATACCGAGGGCCCGTTACAGAACATGTTGCAGGGCCAGTCGGGGTCGTTTCCTCAAAGAAGAACGGGCCCAGAACAAATGTAGCTGTAATGCCGCACCACGCAGTCACTTTGGCGTCAAATAATGGTACTGGCGACACAGCATGAGGATTCGTCTCTCCCCAGTGCATACAATTCTTTGTGTTAATGCTACCATTTAAGGTGAAATGCGCCTCGTCCGTCCATAGTATGCGAAGTGGCCAGTCGTTATCCGCATCATATCGTAACAAAAATGCATTTGCGAAGTCCAGACGTTGTTGTGGGTCACCCGGCTCCAACATCTGGACGCGCTGGAACCGATAGGGAAACATGTGAAGTACCGAGCGCAAGAGCTTGCGGACCGTTGAGTTCGGAATATCCAACACGCGCGCTATGCCTCTTGCGGTTTCTGTGTGTCCTGCAGTCACTGTATGGTGCACTTCCATGACAACGTCCTCAGAAACAGTTGGCCGTCCGGAGCGCTGTTTGTCACAGGTGCAGCCTGTATCTTCGAATTTCCGCACTAAATCACGCAGAGCTTGCAGAGTACATGGGCCGCGTCGTTGTCGATGATTGCGGCGATACACACGCAAGGCTTCCGCAGCGTTCATCCCATTTTGGTAATAGAGTTTGATCAATTCACCGCGAACTTTCATAGGAAGACTCATATCGTCGGCATGTGCGAGTTCCCGAATGACGACTTCGCATACCCGCTTGGTATTTTATTGGTTTCCTACGCTGAATATCTGGCGACCGGCGTTCTGTGATTGGTTTCTTGACTCTGTCACATGCAAATTTATTGCGTGCGCCCAGATCGTGTTTTATTGGCCGGTTTTCAGAACTCTTTTTTGTGTTTGCAGAACACGTCCGTTTTTAGACATATCGGTACCGTTTCAACGCTATTTAGGGTTTTCGCATGTGCTGAACATTTTGCGATGGTAAAAAGTAGGCGTTGCCATTCGAAAATTTCGAGTTTCTGTCACTATATCTGTAACCGCGAGGGCCACTGTGTTGCCATTCACAGAATCTTGAGCGCATATCTCAAAAGAACTATATTTGAAGTATCATCTTGATCGGTTAAATAGAATGGACGCTAGAAGTGCAGATGTTGGCAAAGTTTTTTTATAATCACCCTGTATATAACGACTATATTTAACATATTTTTAATATTGCAAATAATTGGTCATGAATTATTAGTTGACATGGACTAAAAAATTCAAGATTTTAAAGCATACGTATCCTTACTATAATATATTGAAGATAATTCCTTTGAAAAATATTAATTTGAAAAATTATGATGTTGGAGAAATTATATTTTAATGTGCAGCTCATTTGTTTCATAAACGTAAATGGTTTAATTTTAACTGAAAAAAATATTTAAACAAGCAGAAAAAAATCCAAAGTTACCTAAAATGCTCTTTTGGTCATTTTATAAAAAAAAATAAGGAAATTATCTAATAATAATTAATTTAATCGTATGAATATTTGAATTGATCCTCTTAATTAGTATATTCAAGTATTTTGATTGGGGGATTCGGTTTTTATTTTAAGAGTTTAAAATATCTTTCTTATATAGACAATACTGAATAAACTTTTAGAGCAGCCAAGATAGCAATCATCAATCCATTTCTTTAGACGTTTCTTAGTTAGGTTAGGATAATGTTACACATTTTTGTTTGTTTGTATCTATTGAAACTCCTATGTACAATTATTTCACACTTGCATTTCGCAATTACGAACCGCTATCAATTGACGAGATCGACACCCGAGCGGATGCGACTCTGAACGCCACCCCAGCAAAGAAGCATTAGAGCCAAAGAAGATTTTTTAAAAGTGTCAGATCGACGATCTCCAAATGAATCCATTATCGAACACGTTACGTTCCAAAATCGACAGATGGACCTTTCCTGACCAGACTACCGCAGCTCATATATTTATTAAAGGAGTGTTATCAAAGAAAGTTATGTTGTTGTTAGTTATGACATTTGGACAAGCCAAGCTCGCTATGCCGTTGGCAATGCGAATTTAAGTCAGTAGGGTGCGTCTTTCGTTTAACCAGAGCACCACGAAGGCGAAATTACGATTTGCTCTAAGATTGCTCCGATAGATGGCACCACCAGAGCATCCACTCTCTTAATTTTGTTATTGATCTGAAGGGGAGGAAATAAAGTTATGTGCATAAGATAAATAAAAAGCCGGATAGTTAGGCTGTTTCAAAACATTTCTGAATTTCCCTTTTGTCAATCACAAAATTTGAACCACAATAAATAACGAAGTTCACATCTGAACTGGCGCCCTTCTTTTCCTTGTCATGTCACACAAGTGGCGACATATTAGACACTGCCGAACTCTCAACGGGGATTTTCTTCTCAGCATGTTGGTCTTCAATATAACAGGACTTCTATTTTTCAAACACGGGAACGATATCGCTCCCTAAAATTGTCAACAATAATTGAAAACAAAATGTTGCCAATTAGAAAATGCAAAATAATGGGCGAAATTTAGATATACCAAAATGTGCATAGTTTTTACATTACTACTTTTTTTTTTTTTTTTTTTTTTTAATCGTTTAAAGAGCTAACGTAGCTAATTTGATTTTTCTCGGCCAGGTGTTTTGGAAATCCTCTCTAGTTTTTAAATTAAAATATTATTTTGCGAACTTTTATGCTTAACGAGTACTTTTTTAAGAATAATTTGATACAAATTTTTCAAAAAAACTAAAATTTTCATCCCTATCGAGTTGTTGATGGATCAGTTTCATTTCCTGTGTGAATGCATTCCAAAGTAAGAAGAATTTTTGAGGAAAGTAAAAGAAAAAAACCAATCTCTCTAATGACTAGTTTTCCAATTTATCATCAAACGCGCTTCATTTCGAATTTCTGTAAGTAAAATGGAAATACCGAAATCGCAATGGTTGTTGGTCTTTTCTTTATTTTAAATAGATTGAACTTGCTGTTCGGAATAAAGAATGAGCTTGAAGAAGAGCGATATTGATCGCTTATCACAGAGCGGAATCGTCGCGGGAAAGAATTCCGTGTCGCTTTCATTTACTAGGAATGGGGGAAAATGTGAAAGATTGTCCCTAAAAACAAAGAAGGTTTCTCTTTCTTAAAACAGTTTTTCCCCCATCAGGAAAGTGGCGGAGATACAAAGAAAAGAATGAAACATTTATGTTCTTTACAAATACTCTGAAGCATATAATTTGTATTATAATATCTGTTGTAAAAGTCATATAATTTCACTTAAATAAGCAATTAAATCAAAAAAACTTTTTGCTGAGAACAACGTGTTGAGTATCATAAACTGCTGTTGGAGCAGATTTTTAGAACAAAATTTTAAATTCAATAAAAGATGTCATAGTTTTATTGAAATAGAACTTCATGAAAATTTATGTAAATAGTTATTATTTAAAAGGCATTACTTCAGAACTTATTTACTCTCATTATTTTTTAAAACAATTCTCTTTTGCAGTAAAATCTCGATTATGATGGTGCTATCGGATTATTGAAAATGTGGGATGAAATTGAAACTAAATAAAACCTTCATTTTCAGATTCAAACTATTTCAACGCTGACAACGGTATCCCTATATATATTGCTTCAAACATAAGTGGAATATTTTTTCAAATTAACTTACTATTACAGCTTACTATTTATGAAATGCCGCCCAACTTGTACTGTGGTCAGCGTGCCTGACTGCGTATAGGAAGGTCCTGTGTTCGAATCTCGGTTCGGTCATGAATGTACTTTCTCTCTCTATCTATCCTGTCTTTGTCCTTTCCTTGTATGAATGAGGTCTGAATGGTTGCCTACCCTATAAACGGGTACCTATGGCATGTGTGTAGAGCAAAGTCGTACTTTCACCTTCATGGTGCTCTGATGAAAACGAAAGACGCTCCCAATTAACTTAAATTCGCATAGCCAAGGCATAGCGAGCTTGGCTTGTCCAAGTGTCATTAGTAATAACAACAACAACACAGCAACATTTATGAAATACCTTTAAAAAAGACCTAATGTCACAAATCCCCAAATGTATGTATTGCAACAGTTTTCTACTGATAAATTATAGTAAACTTAACGACAGAAATCGCGTTGTCAAATTAATATAATATAGCTCTCACCTGAGACATATGATCACATATTCTAACTTTAGTCTGACTGTTGTTGTTGTTGCTGTAGCATGCCTCCCTGTACCCTACCCCTGAGTTGGGCTCGATAGATAGAAATGGCCGTGTGGAGACTTCCTAATTTTGAAGCAGGGGACCAAGCAGAACACCCCCAATACTTGGCCTGCCACCCTCAGAGGTATCATTTCACTTGGAGGACATCGCGACCACGCCCAGTTTTAACGTGCCCCAGCCGCCATTAGCGAACACGAAGGATCTTCAGTCGGCCGGGATTCGAACTCACTACCTTCCGAACATGAGAATGACACCCTAAACTACCAAGTCACCGCGCCCCTTAGTCTCACTTTTGAATTATGGGAGATAGAAAGAGCAATTCTGCTTTCTGTGTGTTCATTTGTAAGACTTACAAAGATGACACCGGCCCACCCGAAGGTATACGGTGATGGAGCGTTGCTTTGGTAATCCAGCCCAGCAAGAGTGGACACAAGGTATTGAGGAGTCTCAAGGGTCCAAAGGACAAAATCAAAGGTAACTTGTAGTAGAGAGTGATAAACACTAAGTCTCTGGTGGGTAACATAATACTCGCTCCACTGAGTTCGGTCTGACTGGAAGATTTGTGGGCCAACCTGGCCTTTATTAAAAATACATTTGAATTAATAGTACAAACAAGATATATACATATTTATATATTTACAAGAGACACAAAATGCTAGTAGGTTACAATATCAAGAATGTGTGTTTGACAATACATGAGTTTGTGTGACAATACAGAGGTGGACTAATTGATGGATGGTGAATCAACTGAGGAGTCCTGAAGGTGTTCGTTGATTTCAAGGGTGAGAATCTCTTTGATACCGCGTTGCACTTTGGGGAGTTTGATTAAATCCCTGAGCGTGCGATCTTGGAAGTCGGTCGGAAACCATTTATTTCTGATGGCCTCATGCTGCTTACAGTTTAGGATTATATGTTCGGGGCTACCTATTTCCTCATCGTGAAGACAGCGGTACGGTTTCCCATGGAACCTGTTGTTATAGGTACCAAAGGCTCCGTGGCCAGTGAGGACTTGATTAATGTAGAAATCGCCATGAATATTTTTGCGTGACACTGTTGGGATGAATGAGTAAAGTCTCCTAGATTTATTGGAAGAGTCCCAGATGTATTGTCATTTATTGATCTCATGGTCTTCAGTAATTTTCTTAAACTGTTGTCTACTAATGAGGGTCGTGTATTGGACGTCTTGAAAGGTAGTGGCAATCTTTGCCGCTTGATCTGCTTCCTCATTGTGGACAATACCTACGTGGGCTTTAACCCAGTGGAATGTGAAGCGGTGTATGTTGAGTGTCAAGAGTTCTCTGATTCCTTTGATAGTGCTACTGAGTACTTCTTTTGCCGAGAGTGCAAGGAGGACAGAACGTGAGTCTGTGTGGATGTGACAGGTCTTGTCAATGGAGATGATATGTTTAATGGTTAGCAAAATAGCACAGGCTTCCGCCTCGAAAACAGTGGCTTGTTCGTTCAAATCGGTTCTGAAAGCTAGCGATAAGTAGATCATTATAATAGATGAGGGCGGCGCACCCTACTCGATTGTCTATCTTTGACCCGTCCGTGTAGGCATAGTATCCTTCATGAACTTGGTTTGTACTCCAATTAATGTAGCTAACTTCCCATGGTGGTGTGTGGACAATACTATAAGTCCAAGAGTTGTCGGTGTTGAAAACTTCGGTACCTATCTGAGCTGGCTTCCGCTTCCTCCATAATCGGAATAATCAGAATCTGGTTTGGGCAGTTTCTGCCTTGATGTATAGTGGAACACAGCCTGCTAGGACTTGCAGTGCACGTGTTGATGTTGTATGATAGGACTTTGTGATTTTGATGAGAGCTGTGCGTTGTATTTGCGCAAGTAGCCTATTCATCTTAACGGTGTTGTTAAACCAAACCGGACATCCATACAAAATGATGCTTTCTATGGCGTTGAGATAGATGGCTTTAAGAATGGGGGCTTCAATCCCCACGTTGCCCTGGTGATTCTATTCAATTTATTGATAATATTACCAATGTTATCTTTGACAATGCTAAGATGTTTCTGCCAAGTAAGTTTGGGATCAAAGATGATACCAAGATATTTTAATTCCCTTGTATATTTGATCTTATTGTTCTTAATGGTGATGCCCGGTCTACGGGTTATGTCTTTACTGATTTCGAAAATGGTGTATCTACATTTGTCGATGCTAAGTTTTAGCTCAAATCTGTCAAGCCAGTTTTCAATGATAGCAATTGGCTTCCTGGAATGTCTGGAGAATTTGAAATAGGAACTCTCAGTGAGGAGTAACGCAACGTCATCGGCAAAGGCCTGACAGTGTGCATTGCCTCCAAAGTCTTGCGTAAGTAGTTCATTAGCGATTAAGAGCCAAAGAAAGGGGCCAAGACTTGAGCCTTGCGGTACCCCATTTGTGTATGGAATCTTCCGCTTATTGTCATCCAAGTATGTTCTGTTCGTGAGGAAGGACTGGATAGTACGGTAGAGGTTATCTGGGACATTATGTTTTTGCATGATAAGTAAGATGTCTGCCCACTTTATGCAGTTAAATGCATTTTTGATATCCAGGGATATCAAACATGTGTATTGCTTATTGCGCTTGTTGTTTTTGATAATTTCCGTGATGAGCTCAGAGGCATCGTTAGTGCTTTTTCCCTTCATGAATCCAAATTGGTTTTTGTGAAGTAGGTCTTGAGAATGATAGAAGTAAGCGATCCTGTTAAGGAGAAGTTTGTCCTGTATCTTGCCCCATACTGGGAGGAGGCAGATGGGCCTGTAGGACTCCCTTTTCTGTAGATCTTTACCTTCTTTGGGGATTAGGACTACCTGTGAAGTTTTCCAGAGGTTTGGGAATTGGCCTCTTGTTAGGCAGAGATTGAAAATAGTTGTCATCCATGTTCTATTGATTTTGAACATCTCAGAATAAATAGGAAGGCAGGTGTTATTAAAACCCGGAGCCTTTGTGTGGTCCATATTTTTAAGAGTGTGCTCAACCTCATCTTCTGTGAAGGCGGGATCGTTACTGTGTGTACCTGTGTAATTAGGATAGCAAATGGTGGTCCTTGGAAAGTGAAACTTTAGGATTTCATTGATCGAGTCTGTAGTGTTGTCTGTTTGTTGGTTATTCTCTAAGATGATGTTGCTGGTTATGTTTGGTCTATTTAGCTTGTCTCTAATAATTTTATAAGGCGGTCCGAAAGCATTAGAAGATGTGATGTTACCTAGGTATTGCTTGAATGCCTGTTGACGTGTGTGCAAAATGAGCTTGCGGTATTCTGCAGCTTCCTTTTTATAATTTGCTTTGTACTTATCCCGGATAGCCTGATCTGTCTGTGCCTGATAGCGCCTACGGAGTGCGCGGACTTTGCTTCTGTTGATAGTCAGCTCTGGTGTCCACCAATAGTTCTGACAATTTTTAGTCTTTTTCGTGAGTTTACTGTTTACGCAAAGTTTATTAATGTCGTCCTCAATGTCGTTTATGAATGAGTTTAGATTCAAGATGTTGTCCGTTGGATGATCATTGATAATTTTGCTAAGTCCAACACTAAAGCTGTTCCAATTTAGAGTTAAGTTATTGTATCTGGTTTGTTTCTTAAACTTTGCCTTGGCTTTATGTAAGATTGAATGTCATCAATTGATGATCACTCGCGGAAAATTTATCACTAATGTCCCAATCTATAATCTGGCAATTGTGGAGATTTTTTGTGAGTAGGAGGTCGATCCAGCTAACTCCAAGTGTGCTGCTGTAGGTGGGCTTGCTATTGACATTATTCTCTATAGTGAGATCAAATTGGGACACAAAGTCCAGAACTGCCTCTCCTCTGTGGTCGGTGTTCCTGTGGCTCCAGGCGGTGGACTTGGCGTTGAAGTCGCCCAGTATAATCCAACCGTGATCATTATGTGTGGCCAGGATCGTGGTCAGCATGTCAAGTGAATCATTAATGTTCTTAGACGGTGGGCAATTGATTGAGCAGATGCAGAATGATTTATTGTTGATTATTGTGCTAACTATAACTATCTCATCATTTAACGATGATCGGAGTGAATTGGTATTTCTTGTCGGCAATGATAGCCGTGCGAGGAGTTGTGCTTGCTATGATATATAAGTTGGCAGGAAAACCTACGACTTTGCCTTCGAAGATAAACGGGTCATTTGCAGAGATTATGTCTAGTTTAAGTTCTTTAATGTCTTCGCCAAGAATTAAGTTCGCTGCTCTACAATGATTTAAGTTGATATGCGCAAATTTAATCTGGGTGTTAGTGTCTGTATTATTCATAATTAGTTTTAGTTATGAGTTTATTTACTTCTCTTTCATAAACTGGGCAGTCTCTACTATTAGCCAAATGATTAATGTTGAACTTAGTCTTGGATCTCATATTACTATCGGCGCAATTGAAACATTTAATGTTAGCCGTACAATTTTTATCTATGTGGTGTTCTGCACATCTTCTGCATGTGTCTTGTCCCCTGCACTCCTTCGCTCTATGTCCGTACCTCAAACATTTGAAACATTGAAATACCCTAATGTATTCCTTAAAATATATGCTATTCCATCCGATGAACAGTTTGTTCTTGTTCTTAAAGTCTGTGTAGGCTGTGCTATTAAGTGTGACAATCCAATTGTTGCCATATCTGCCTTTGTACCCGTGTACAACCTCAATGTGCGAATCTACATTAAATGAATTTTGTTCTTTAATTCTTTCCGCGATTTCCTCTTTGGGAATGTCTTTATCCACATTGTACAATACAAAACGTGGCAAACGTTTAAGTGGTTTTCTGGCCTCTACAATTTCTTTTAGTTGGTCATTTTGACAAACTTCTTTAATGATCTTGTCAATGTCTTCGGTGGTTTTGGCTTCGAGAAGTATGCCACCATTCCTAACTGGTCTGACATTTTTGATGTTAAGTCCCAATTTAGCTGGGTTAATTGCTTTCTTAATTTCGGTCTTAGTGACCTCTGAGGTGGATTCGTTTTTAGGATAGATAAGTACGACATTTTCTTGTCTTTGCCTAGAGCGTTCCCGTCTCGCTCTGCTACGACTTTTGTTTCTAATGTTCTTTCTATCATTGTTCTTAACGTTTTTGCCTTGCTTAACAATCTCCGCAAAAGTTTTGGGCTGCACCTCTTCTTTGGCCTTAGCCTGGCCCTCTAGGAAAGCGTTCCTCTGCATTTGGGAGATGGCAATATGGAGAATCTCCGAAATGCCTTTACGGATTTTTTGCTGTGTTACCGATACTAATTTTACTTGAGGCTAATGCATTTTGAATCTCTTTTTCTGTCTCTAATAGAGTTAAAAGTTCAGATTTTGCACCTAAGCTAGAATTTTCCTCACAAATATTATCATCAAATTCACTTTCGTGAGTTTCACTCTGTGTGTCTGCTATTTGTACGAGTAAAAGCAGTATCCTCTCGTACTAAATGGGTCGAGCTAAAGCAGTGTCGCTCGCTTAGTCCCTCTGCCTCCGTTAGCCACTAGTGAACTAGTGTTTCCAGGAGCCACCCACGAGGAGGTGGAGGTCAGATGGTTCGTAAGATAATCGAACTTAGCTTTCAAACTGAATTGAATTGCTAAGAATGAGTTGCACTTTCCGGATAGACTCTGGGCCGTTGTCCGGAAACGTTCAATGCTCAAATTACCAGATTTCTTACTGTGGGACTGGCTCCCTGTGTTCATTTGTAAAAAAAAAAATCCACCATTTTTTGGCTAACTTCATTGATTCCAAGGGAATAACTCAAGTTATCCAAAAAATGGTGGATATTACACTGGTAAAAAGCTTTAATTCTGTTTTTTTATCATCCCTTTTAATGAGTTGCATTGTAATTTAAAGTCATCATCACTTTTTCCTTACAAACAGTTGGTAAGGGATGAGAACAAAAGAATTCGGCCAATTTACATATATTGGCCATCATAATATAAAACTCATTGCACTATAAAAATTAATAAATGTTTCATAGCACTTAAAATGTATAATTTTTTAAAGTTAAATTTCATTATATAAACACCATGTAGACAAGCTTCTTAAGTAGCTTACTTGTTAAGAAGATAAAAAGATTAATAGCAGTTTTCGAGCCCAAGTGCTTTTGCATAACATAGTACATACGGTAAGTACGAGTTCGTACTTGCTTTAAAAGTGTGAGACGAAGTGAATGTCTGAAAGCGGCTGAAACTGCCTTCAGAATATGGAACTGCGTCGATGACAAAAATGCCGCGATGTGACCGAATTTTCATAGCTGGTTTGTTTTGATCGTGGAAATAAAAAATAAATTCTGAAGTAAAACGAATGTGGCTGATTTGCTCCGATGGCTCCATTACGTGAATCGTAACTGTGAAGATAAAAAAAATTGAAAATAAAATATGAGCTTATTTTTGGGGACACGTTTCTTTAAAATAACCTATTCTTAAGACGAACTTGAAATGGTTCTCTCTCGTTGTTGTGTTTAAATGATGAGCATTTTAATTTTGTTCGGAAAATTAAACTTAAAATAGCACATCCGAATGAATTTTGATGGATTTAGATTCCTTCTTTCGCCGATCATGGGTCGCATCCAAAGAATGATGAAGCAAGGATCCATCTTTGCAGAGGAATTCCACGCAAACCACTCTGCAAATCAAATATCCTCAAAAATATTCAAACAATAAATTACTAGCTTAGAGTTTTTTCTGAATGAGTAAGTTATTCTGTGAGTATAAACTAAGAGATTAAGTATAAATTAACTATTGCAACTATAGCTGTTGGGGGTTTTTAGTAATGCTTTTAAAATAAATTCTGTGGCACGACAGTCCATGTGGGCCCATAACTGCTACAGTCCCCATAACTGTTTTTGTGACCGAGGGCCCTGGGGTGCGAAGTATATGTCCCATTTAGATGGTCAGCCTAACGTGAAACTCCCAGTGTTTAGTTTCCAAGCATGCTTGATACTCAGTTTATCGACCCACTGAAGGGATGAAAGGCATAGTCGACCTTGTCCAACCCGAGGATCGAACCTCAGACCTGTGCCTTGGAAGCGTGCAACGTGTAATGCTTCTCTATTGCTAGTTGCTCCGTGAATGCTCTGTAAGCTCTCTGAAATGCTCTGCAAGTACTTTGCTTCAACAGTGCATGAGTTCGATTCACACATCAAGCATGAGTATTTGTAAATATTCAGATCGGAACCCTTTAAACATTATGTCCCAAACGAGTTAGAATTTGTTAGCAAATCATGACTGAAATACTTTAACAGTGACAAACAGACCCAATCTATCAAAGTAAAATATGTATGGTATGTGTAGACAGAAAGTGATTTTAATATTTATCCTATGAACAATAAATAAATTTTTCAAACAGTTTTTTTTCTCCCAAAAATTTTACAATATTTTTGGGAAACGCTAATATTTTGTGATGATGCTTTTACAATTTATAAAAATGAATACTGATGAAAAAAATGAAAGCTATGATTTTTGTTGTGATAAAGCTTCTTATATCTCTAGGTCCTGATGAGCATGGCTGTGTATTATCCTTATCTGTGGTCTCCATGGCATGAGGCGATCATAGCATGGCTGGGGCTGTTGGAAGGTATTGTGGTGCCCCTGCTTCTCTTCTGCAAGGACCACGCCCTACGGGGAGGACTGAGGCGTGCATTTCAGAGGCGAAGTGGCGCCCTCTCACCACTTGTTGGTAAGACTTTATATCATATCAAACGAAAACATCATCATAATTGCAAGCTTGTTAACAACTTTCCACATACTTATTTAGGAAGTGAATATCTATTACGGGCACAGATGTCGTATAATCCAATTATTATACATTATTTTTTTATATTGCCAACCAAACAATTATAATCCAATAATTCCAAATTCTGAAATTTTTTGGCGAGGAAGAAATGTTGCCAAGATGACGCCTTGTGACGTACGCAATGACGTAAATACTAGGAATGCCAAAATGGAATTTTCTGCATAATTCTTATAGGTGTCCATATCTATGACGTAATAAAATCCAGTTTGCCAGATACATAAGAAAATCCGCCAAAAAATCACCAAACTCAGAAATTGTCATCCTGGATTATACGGAATCTATGCCCTATTACGTGAAATTTTCCACAGAAATTTCAGAAAAATACAATGACAAGTCTATTCCATGTATAATCGGAAATGTATGCAACTTCCATATTAATAGTGAAATATGATATGGATTAGTTAACTTTGTTTTATATGTTGCTCTATGATAATCTTTTTGTTCTAAAACTAATTTAATTAGGACCTACAATTTAAAACGGATTCCAGTCAGTTACAAATATCAAAGATTAGGGTAAGGATCAAATCCAGGAATTGTTGAATCGTTAAACTGCCACCCCCGCAATCTAAACCCTTAAATTATGTTTTGATTTCGATAATCTATTCCAAAAAAGAAAATATGGTTTAGTTTGCTTTTCCTTCTACTATCCTTTTGGCAGCAAGTGGACCAGGAGCCATAGTTTTAAGTAGATTGTGAAGCGTTACAAATATCCATCTTCAGGTAGGAAACAAGCCTTGAAATTGCTGAACTAAAATATCAGAACAAAATTCAGATGTCATTAACATTTCTAAAAGTGAGTAAAAAAAGCTTCGTCTATAAATCAAAACAAAATCATCCCTACAAACAACGATATATTTATTATAACGTTTCATAGTGAATGCAGTATTTTTTTTTTTTTTTTGAATTTATTTTTCAATTCATTAGTAAATTTTATTTCACACAGTAAATTATAAATTTAACTTTGTAAAATTTGTTAAGATACATTGTAGAGATGGGAAAATATCTCTATAAATTAGAGACTCATTTAATTTACCAGCACATACACACAACTGGTCTCCTGTAATAAACAAAAAAATATATAGATTGTTTCTAAAATTAAATTCTAAGAAAGATAATCTATTTAAATAATTTCTCTTTTTATTTATATCTTTTGTTTGAAAAGCATCGAGCTTTGAACATAATTCAATATATATTAGTTATACTTCATTAACTATAAATCACTAAAAAGAAGTATTCGATCATTTGAAGAAAGTTATTTTTTGCAAGACTAAATTTCATTCATTACACACATACAAAGACACGCATATATATATATATATATATATATATATATATATATATGTGGGGGGTTGAAAGCGCCACCAGAGGGCCACTCACATGCTTGCCGCCAGACACGCAGAGGAGAAAAGAGGGGAACGACGATGTGGGGGAATGAAAAAGACGCGAATGGATATTAAACTTGTTTTTAATTATAACTAACTACAATGATGTTAAAATGGACAATACGTTTTGATCTTGTACATATGCATATACTTTATACTATTATTAGAAAATACAATTAAATAATTTAACATTTATCGGTCATTTTTATTGATAATAATGCAAGAACCCACACACACACACACACATATATATATATATATATATATATATATATATATATATATGTGTGTGTGTGTGTGTGTGTGTGTGTGTGTGTGTGTGTGTGTGTGTGTGTGTGTGTGTGTGTAATTTATAAGTTTATCACGATTTTTTTTCAAAAAATTGAGTTATTTTTGAGTTATTTTTTCTACATAATAAAACTGATAAAAAACAAACACATAAAAGTCTAAGGCGAAACATAATTCATAAATAGGAAAAAAAAATTGAAAATATATTGCTGCGTTATTATGAAATCCTTTCCAGTCCATTTAAATTTAAAAGATTATTCGAATCAACAAAAAAAAATTGTTTATGTATGCAAATGACAGAATTATGTTCAGATTATCTGCTGATTGGCGCTTTTTCCTAATCACCGTCGAGGATTTAAACGCACCGAAACAAGCGTCTCGAGCCAGAGCCCGGAGCCTCGGCTCCCAGAAGATTTTGGCTATGATTCAGTGACTTGGCGATGTAAAGAAAGCGATAAGTTTCTCTGGCTAGGAAGTTTATCTCATTGTTAAACATGGCGGATTTCACAGCTACGCTTTCCGTTTTCCTTTAGAAATATGTATCGATTTAGTATTGTTATATTTTTTATAAATATAACAAATTATTAGTTAATTAATTCATCGGGAATATAATTTCTTTGTATTATAAAAACAATGGATGTGTGTGTATTGCATTCACATGATCTTTTCCTCTCTAGCAAAAAACAATTTAGTCAAATTAATTTTATCATGGGAATACAGAAATAAGAAGGAAACGTGATAATGCAATTCACACTTCTTTGTTACTTTCATATTATCACATCCACCTTATCTGCGAAAAAATAACTGTCTTCAACACCATAAAAATACAAATAAAGTTGTTATCTATTTCTATTTTAAATATGTTGCTAAGATATAAGCAAACTATTCCGCTTTTCCTTCATATTTCGAAAAAATATTAAAACTTGCAAACATATATAAACAAATCGACTAACACGAACCTCGTTTCAAATTAGACCGGAGAATAAGAAAACATAGGGTTACTAATATTAAGTCTGAACAATAGTCACATTTTACACCGCCAAATTATTTCAACTACTCTCTTCAAGTGCGCATGCGTTAGAATTCCCATTTGGAGCCGACGTTCCGGGCCCGGTCTCGAGACGCTTGTCGCACCGAATGAGAGAAACACGTGTTGTTACATCGGGTCACACTCGTTGCCGCTATAAATAAGCGAGGGGGAGAACGTGATAATAGCCACGAATTATTGGAGTAGAGAGCTTAATGCGAGATCTGATAATGTTTTCCTGGAAAAAAGGAAGCCTGCCGCGTATCTCAATGCCTCCTTCTTGCAATCCATGCGCCGACAAGTGTCTCGCATTAACCTTTGTCGTGTTCCTAACTAGCTGTGGATCTTCGAGTTGAATTAAGGGCATTGCGAATACAAATACCCTCTTAGCTTTTGTCGGGTGACCGACTTACCAGATGAAATAGATTTTAGATTTCCGAGATATAAGCATTTTGAATCGGTGAAAAATGTAATTGTAAAAACTCTCGTTTCAACTAAGCGAAAATGTGTAGAATCTAAATTTTGAATTTCGATGTTTTCTTTCCATAACTGAATGGGTTGCATTTTATGCGAGAAATCAGCTTAAATAAAAGCACATATTTTATGAAAATATTTATCTGTGAGGTTTGAAATTAAAAATAAACTTCTTTTTCAAAGGTTTCAGTACAGGGAAGTCACTATAACAAAACCGAACATAGATAAATATATTCTGATTCCTCTGATAATGTAGAGATCCAAAAAATGTAACAGAATTTGGTAAACACGGGCAGTGTAACAAAATTTTGATTTAAAAAAGTTTAGGGGATATTTTGCATCATATTGAATTCAACCGCATTTGTAATTATCATAAAAAGCATTGTTAACTTATTTCATGTGTGGAGCAAAATTAATGTGTATTTTCATAACAGGCATTTATTCATTCTTTTTTCCAATTGCTATAGCTGATCTTTGAAGCATTAAAATATCATTTGCTATGGGCATTTCGTTTTGATTAGTGTTAGAAACGAAATCCTGTTTTTTGTTGTTAAAGCCTACTAAATATTATTGAATCACCTCCAAAGCATATTTCCCTCTAATGTTCCCAACAACTCGGTACAGTTATGATTACATTGTATATAAAAGAAATTTAAGTAATATTAATTGTATTTACTAAGCAAAATTTTATAATTTATGTAATTGTATGATGCAGACGATAAACATCACTTTTTAAAATTATTTCTAAGGGTCGGGGTTAATTATTGATTTTTTTTTCCATAAATTAAATTAAACAAGTTTATGAAATCAAAAATGAGAGATTTTAGAATTTTCCATTTTTTACTTATTTGTCTATTTTTTAATGTTTTTGACGTTTTATGAAAAATAATATCCTTACATTCATGATTTTTCTAGTTTTTGTATATAGTTGGTAATTTAATTTAATAATTCATTTTTTAATAATTTTTGCTCCTTATATTCTTTATAGTTTACGATCGTAAATATTGTTGATGAAATTAGAACATTAAATTCATTATAAATATACAGTATTATCTTTCTGATTAAACTGTCTTTTCGTCTTGTACTTCACATTCGAATTTATTTTAGTTTTTCGAAAGAATCCTTGAAATTACGCAAAATAATATATAAATTAAGCCCTCTATGAATAATTATTTTAAAAAAACTGAATGTGATAGAAATAATTTTTAAATTTATTTTTTCTTTATATCTAAATTCAATTTTTTTTTACTAACCAATAAATTTTAATGCACTCTGGAAAAATGCATCAGTTAAATAAACTAGGTAATCATAAAATATAACAATGCTGCCATCTAGTAGTGTAAACATCAACTAATTCTATTTGTTCTTAAAATATTTTAGGAAAATTTTAATTCTAGATGTCGTTAGTTAATCTTTAAGATGTAACTTCAACAGCATCAAAAAATTAAAACGTTAATTAAATTACAAAAATAATTAACATCTTATAGTTTATATCTTTGCTCTAGTAAATGCAATCACAATATATAATTTCTACAAAGATTTCGTGAAGTTTCATCAGTAAAAAGAATGATAATTTCTTTTTTTTCATTTTTACGTATAAAATTTTGAATTTATTTACTTTTGTTAAAATATGTAGTGTAAATTGTCATCTTATATGCATATTATATAAATATTTTATATACTAATTTTTAATATTACTAAAAATAATATATTACATAAATTCATTTTTATAAATATTTGGAACTTTAAGAAGTTTTCTGTTAATACCTTTAAAAAATTTTTTTTACTAAATTTCTTCCCTTTTGTATCAATTCAAGATTACATTTGCAAAGAATCAGTTTTAAATTTTTAATGAGTTGATAAAATTTATAAATTTTATATTTAAATAAAATTTAGCATACTAATTCACAGTAAATCAAAAAATTTCTTTTAAGATATTAGGATTTTTGATTGGACTAAATAATTTATTGTATATATATCTCTTTATCAAATATATCTAAAAAATGCTAATATCTATCTCTCTTGTTGTTTATTTATGTTACCATTTTAAGTAATTTTATGTTTGTTTCAGTTACTTTTTCTATTTGTGTTTATAATGAATATCTTTTAATTCAATCAATCTGAATTACATTAAATTAAAAAATAAATAAATCTTATTTCGTGACTAAAATTTTTTTTAATATAGTGAAATTTTATTTCCGACAAAGTAATAAAAATTGGATTTAAAATAAAATAAAATAATGTATGAAAAAGCAAGAAAATATTTTTCTTTGTATTACATTTCAAATGATTTCTGGGTGAGATAAAAAGTGAATACAATAAATTTATATGATCATACATTTTGCGTTTCATTTACAAAAATCTGTAAAAAAAAAAAAAAAAAAAAAGCGAATGACATAAGGCGAATGATAATGAAGCAATCTCTGCATCGCTTTTATTTAATTCCATTTCTTCCAAACACGTGTCAAACATTGCGCCAAATTCTATTTGCGTGACATATATTCATTAAAAACATTTTTCATCGATTTATAACAGATAATCTTTTTTTTCATTATCTTTAATATTATTTTAATAAATAATATTGTAATATATCTTTAATTCAGCGTGATTCTGGAATACATTTCATAATTAAAAAGCTTTATTACTGCCACAACTCCTTTATTTCCTCCAAAGAATCAACGTCTTTTGGTTAACTTCCACGTACAAAAAGTGAATTTCTTACTCTCTTTTTTTGTTTCCATTTGCTACCAAGTAAATTGCATGTTTTTAATAATTTTTAAAGTGCTATCAGTTTGATTTTATTGACATAAGAAATTCTTTGTGTGTAATATTTATATTATTTGCATCTGATCTTTTTAATTACGAAACAGACTCTGAAGTGTTGATAATACAGATTAGTAGACAGACAGATTGGTTATACAGATAACAATGATAAGTAGACAGATTAGTTTTACAAATAACAATGATTAGTTGACAGATTAGCTATACAGATGCGCACCATGGTCTAATTGCAGAGCAGTGGCCCCAGATACTGTTGAACAAATACTGGTGAATATTGCCACCTTTGTGGGATGATCAGTCGGGCTGGGTCCTTAAGGCCTTTTTTTTTTTTTTTTTTTTTTTTAAGTTTTCTCCCTAACAGCACTTGAATCTTATAAAACTCCTACTGGTGAGAGAATACAGTCGGATGTTTTAATAATATTCAGTGGCTTTTTTGGTTGTTAAATTATTTATTTTGCTGTGGCAAAAGTACTACTTATAGGATATTAGAAAAATATAGAAATATTTATACTGAATTAATTTATTTTAAGCAGTTATGATACTCATTCTTTGAGTTTTGAAAATAAATTCGATACATTTTTTTATAAATTGTATTCTCTAGTACTATAATCCATTTTATATCTAGTACACAAAATATTTAAACATTAATCCAAAATTGAGTCAAAATATTTTTTATTAGTATTCGATAACATGGTCCATTGAAAGTTTTATTTTAATCCCTTAAAATTAATATATACATAGCATTAAGTTTTTAATCCAATTTTACAGAGTAATCAAGAATACAGAGAACCAATTGATGTTAGTCATCCATTAACTCTTGAGTGGATATTCTGTGTGTGTTTGCTATAATAGTATTTTTAGATCAAAATACAAATATGATTTTTTCTTCTAAAAATTTCCCAAAATAAATATTTTAATAGTTTTATTATATTCCAGATATTAAAGCCGTGATGAATCTGTAGTACAAAATACAATACAATGTAGTCTAATGCAGAGAGTGCAATAAGAAATTTTATTAGCCTATCTTATTTATTGACTGTAAAAATATGGTTGATATGATAATACATCATTATATCATATCAAGCATATTTCTAGAATCATAGTCATTTTAAAGCATATTTGAGCTAATTATTCAGTGATTGTAAAAGTATCAAGAAACCGCAACACGTATCAAAAATTTGCTTTTCATTAATTCTAATATCCCAAAGATTCTTTATAAAAGCAGTTCACATATGTATGTAGTAAGCAAGCATTTAAAATCAGCTCATATAAGTAACGGTTTGACTTGTTTACCTTTATTTGAAATCATTATTCAACAAGGAAAATAATTATTTGAAGACGAAGTGAGATAAATTCGGTATCAGGAAAGCGATGGGAAATACCTGATCTGGAACGATTCGTGAATCTTAAACGCTCTAAATCTGCTGTTCATAATGTTTTGATTGAATCATAAAATTATGGAAAACTGAAGCTGAAGAAAATTATTGAAATCAACGTGTGCACAATTTCCAGGCTTGCTATGAAAAAATTTTCTAATTTGGGTAATATCTTAACAGAAGAGTAAAACGTAGCTCACATGACCGTATCGAGTGATTTAAATTCAGTTGAAAAGTAAATTCAGTATTCGTAGAATAAGAATAGAAAACTTAATCTTCTAAAATATTAACAAAATGAAATACTTGAATCCGCTGTAAATACAATGTCGTGAAACTAAATACCGGTGTAAATACAATGTCTTGATTGTGGGAAGCCGACCGATGGCTGAGTGGTTTGTGTTCCTGACTCCAGAGCTATTCTGATTCTGGGTTCGAATCTCGGTTTGGGCATGGATGTTACTTACGTTCCATGTGTCTCTCTTTTCTTTTGAGATGATATGTAAATGTGACCTACCCTTTAAACGGGTTTGTGTGGTGGTATGTGTAATGATACACTCTCTTCCGTGACTTGGTTTACAGGTGCCCACTACTAGGTAACGACAAATGAGTAGCAGTTTCCGGCCTTGTTATGGCGGAAGGTTTGTCCCCCAAATTCCTTTACTATTAAAAAAATGTATATATGGAAAGAAAATTTAATTCTTGTGAGATAAAATTTTTTTTCTTATTTAAGATTTTAATTTCTTCTTATTAGATAATTTTTTTCATTTAAGTATATATTTACTTAATTTTAAAAAAAATTTCTGCATTTCGAATTTTTTTCTAATATAATAATTCATTTTCGTATTTAAAAATATCCTTGTTTTAAATGTATTTTCTATTTTTGCTCGTACGTACCAGTTTCTTTTTCTTTTCTTTTTTTTTTTTAATGAAGATGATTGTTTATAAGTTCTGTATATATTGATAATATTAATTATTATTGCTAAACATATATTTATTTTTTATAAAACTTATAGAAAAATTCGCCTAAAATTTTGTTGAACACAATAGTAAATAAATTTACATATTAAGATTTGCACCGGATTATTTTTCTTCGTGATACTTGTTTTGAAAGTTTTCTTATACTGATTAGCTATTGATTTCTGATTAAATATCAACACTAGTACCGATTTCTGGATTATTTTGTTACTTAAGCTCTTTTCGCTTTATGTATCATGAAACTTTACTCTATATACATGATTGAATCGATCAAATTTTTGATTCACTTAATCGTTTAAGCTATACACTAATAAATCGATTTTCAAACTCTCTCATTTGTTTATTTAAACTCATTTATTATCAATCACGCGTGCAAGAAGCAATGAGTAACACGCTGAAAGATTAAATATTTATACCATATTTCTCACTATTTGTTTGAAACTGTGGTCCTTACAATTTCCATGTTGCAATGCCTTTCATCAAACACGAAGTTTCTTTCTTTTGTTATTCTCATGAGTATTACAAGATCTTTGCTTTTCATTAATATCTGAACATTCAAACACGTTTCTTCTCTTTAGCCCAAAACCATCCTAAAAAGAATGACTCACGTGTACAAAATATTAAGCTTCTTAGTTTTGATTAAAGGTGTTGACATGTTTTTTATAGTGTTCTAAAATCACAAACTATTGGCTGGTAGGACAAGTTAGTTCTAATATTGGCTGGTAGGACAAGTTAGTTCTAATATTGGCTGGTAGGACAAGTTAGTATAATCTTGATTCCAAAAGTTGTAGGATTCCTTTGTTTTTGATACTCTTGTTGATCAACTTAAGTTTTCAGAATAGTTAATTTCACACCTAATTTTGCAACTTCTAAGTAGCCATTCATTTTAAATCAAGTGTTAAAATCTCAATTTTAATTTATGTTTAACATTGCTTTACATTTTTAACTTAATTTAAATGATATTTTTAAAATTTTCACTGACAAAATTAATCATCGTTTTCAGGCATACATTTAATATTATTAAGCATTATAAATGTTTTATTATGAAAAAGAGTATGCTATAAATATACTATGATTATCAACCTCCTAAGAATGAAATACACGCTGTTTTCTTAAACGATGTTTTTATTGGTAGTCCGGTTATATTTGAAGAAATACATTTATTCAAAATATGCATAGTGCTGACATCTTCCGACATAGAGAGAAGTTACAAGTATTTGACATTAATAAATAAATTAAATTTCATTAGTAATTTTTTTATTCTAAAGTTCGGCAGTGTTTTTCTATAGTTCTAAAAAATATTATTTATCATTGTGAAATCATACACTAAATTTATTAAATTATCTTTGCAATTATTTATAAATAGGAAATACTAAATTCAAAAAATTAACAAAGGATACTTTTATTTTTTCATTGAAGTAATAGTACTTTTCTCTGTTATTATTAATCATTTTATGTGTATAAATAAAATCAAGCTTTAAAAAAATCATCTGATTTAATTATTAAAACTACTTGTTAATTGTAAAATAAACCGCAATAGAAGTCATGATATGCAGCTACTTTGTTATTTTGATGTTTATTTCATACTAATTCTCCATTTTTGCTTCTTTTGTGCTGCTTTATTGATTTTTAAAATTCAATAAAGCAGCACAACTTTTTATTATTCATATCAAAAAGACATTATTTAGTTTACTCATATTAAGAAGACAATATATATATATATATATATATATATATATATATATATATATATATATATATATATATATATAATTATTTTTCATCATCAAATTTTTGAACCATCATCACCATTTATTAATACAAATATGTGACGCTGATGGCAATGATCAAAACGAACTCGTATTAAAATAAAAACAAGTTGCTAAATCATTGGTTTTCACCACCAAAACAGCCGAGATTATTTAATTTTATTTGTTGTATCTATTTCAACAACAGACTTACGTCTACCATAAGGAAGATGATTTAAATATTATTTTGAATAGTAAGATCGGGTACATAAATGAAATTTTTTGAACACTCTATGCTTAAGCATGTGCAAATTATTCATAGTAATCAAAGATGATTCATGTACTCAAAACTCTAATTAAGAGAAATCAAATTTAAAATAATTATAAAATCATTAATAACCCTGATTTTTCCATAAAAGCTACAATTACAACTTTGATACCACAAAGTATGCCCCTGGATTCGAATAGAAAGTTTGTTGTTGTTGAAGCAAGAGAGGGCCCCAATGTAAGCTTTACTTCCGGTCTCCAAATAAAGTAAGTCTGGTCCTGGTGGTTTGTTATAGGAAACTTCTCTTTAAATATTGCTTTTGGTAGCGTAATACTAGACTTCTATTGTCATATATCCGTCCGTAAATCAGATGCAGATCATTCTGTTCCCCCTTCATGCAATCGGATATGCTGTTTACGAGTACGTTGTAATGGCTACTAATCTGAAAAGAAGCTGATCATATTAGCTCGCTGTATGTAGATTTGTCACATAGATGAGAAATTTCAATCGACTTAGTTTTGACCGCTTTGTCTTGAGCTATATCGATCTGTCCTGAACTATCCTTGTCTTTATGAAGTCAAGTATATTATTTTATTATTATTTATTATTAGCTTTTCGTCTTTTTAACGTCATACACTTAATAAGGATTTGTGTAATTTTCACTGATTAAAAAGTGTTCGCTTTATTTGTGTTTTATGAAATATTCCTAATCTTCATATGGTTATTATCATTTTCCTAAATGTGTCACTACCTCAATGAGAAACTCGGCATAGAGGAATCATTTCACATTTTTCGGGATATTTTTATGTAAAATTAAACCGATATTTATGCCAAAAAAATTCTTAGTTTTTTTTTTTAAATTTTGGAGGATTAAAATTTAATTTAAATTTGCACCACGTGAATAAAATCGATTTAAATTGCTATTTTGATATCAATAGCAATTTAAATCGATTTTATTCACGTACAATAAAATTAATCAATTAAAAATAGATTCTTATAACTTACTTTCAATAAAATTCTGGTAATACTTATTTATTAGAATTTTAAAATCCATTTTTTTTGGAAGTTAAGAAACTTCAGATTGTTATCCATTTAACCTTTCCAGATTAAAATATGATAACCCATTTCTTTTAATTTGTGAAGTGCTTTTTACTAAAAATTTAAAAAAAAAATGTTGTGTCAAATCACTCTTGTGTATTCATTCAGATTCACATAAGTTGGGGAAATTTCTTTCAGGAGATGATGGTCCTTTTCAAATGTACTTTGACAAGGATCATTTCCGGAAGAGGGGGACGTTCGGATCTGTCACGCCCATCGGCATCATCACCAACTACAGGCGTACTCCTGGCAAGAAGCGACGGACTCGCAAGAACAGTGGCAAGTACACCCTCCCCGGACTGCACAACGGCGACTCGGTACTTGCCAAGTCCTGCCTGAGCGACGGCTTCCTGGGCAACGAGCCCCTCAGCAAGCTCTCCTGCGCAGATCTCACCTCCCTGGAGATGTGGCGGGAGGAGGACGAAGAGAACTTTTACGCCACCCTCTCGGATGACTTCAGGTAATATTCACGATTTTATATTTCCTTCCGTATCTCCATTACCTAGAAATTAACAACATATTTCCCTCGAAATCTACTCACTTGCCATGTTCTTATCTTCATAATTCAAAAAAAGTGCTTCATATATTAATTTAATATTACATTCTATAAGAGAGAATTATTCTTGTGCAGTGTTCTTTAAAGAAGGAGTTTGAAATTTATCATAATGAAGAAACAGCTGTCCATCATTAGATTCAGTCCGAGGGCCTCGTTCGAAAAATTTGCGACCTTCCCCATACAAGCATTGCCCTCTTAGAATACTACAATGCAATATAAACGGGCTTAGTACAGCAGCAACGAGGATTAAACTTGACCAACTTCTTGAATTTAGTTTTACCATAATTTGTTATAGGATGATTCCATCCAAAATTTCTTTCATTTTACTTTATGTAAAGTTTATGTAAAGTTTTTCTAAAGTTCTGTTCATTTTATATACTTATCTTTTTTATGTAAAGACAAGCTGTATCTCATTTTGTTTCTGTCAGGACAAAGTATGTCTTCTCTTGTGTTCTTTCGTTTTTGTATTATTGTTTCAACAAAGGCCAGTGGCCCTATTTCAGTTTTGGATGGGTCTTGTTAGACCGCAGGCTGGTGGTTGTCGGGCTGCGGGCAATGCCTTGACTTGTGCCTGGATTCAGTACGGATTTGGCGCCTACTCATACCCCATCGTTGCAGTAGATTGGTGTGGCAGCTGTGCGCATCGGTCCTTGACAGCAAGAGTGTCTACTGGTGGGACTGCATCCACGATTGGTCACTACTTACACCGTATACCTTCGGGTGGGACGGTTTCATAATCACTTACTTGACCAACTTCTTGAGCTGGCGGAATCTAAAGAAGTTCAGATCATTGCTATTCAGGAAACCAAACTTAAAGAGTCCTGTAAGCTGAAAGTAAAGGGATACAGCATTTTTCGTTCAGATAGAAAAACTAGAGGAGCTGGAGGTGGCTTAGCCTTTCTCGTCAGGAACATTCAGCATCAAAGTATCGATCTCCCACAGTTAGATAATACTAAGCTGGAAATCCAAGGCATTTTGTTTCCTTGGAGGGGTAAAAATATTAAAGTTTTCAACTCTTACCACCCTCCTTCTTCTTCTTCTAGTTTGCCTGACTGCCTTCTTTAGGGGTCTGATGACAACACCTTTTTCCTTGGCAACCTGAACGCAAAACACCCTAACTGGGGTTGTTCCAACAGTAATGCAAGGGGAAATGCACTCCTAAACCTTGTGCGACTTTTCAGTGGGCACCTGAAATGCATGTCCTTTGAATCCGGCCGTAAAGTCTTTCCAACGTGTCCCAAGTGCCATCTGCTGCCGGCTTTCCCGCATCATATTCTCGATTGCTTGGGGCTCACTTTAGAGGATGTTCGCAACAGCCCTCTCCTGGTGCTTGACTTTGTTGGGGTGAATGGAATCATGGATTTAATCTAGTTGCCGCTAGATCCTGAAGGATTGGACACAACAACAGATTCAGTCCCATATCAAAAGAAGCTTAAAAAATTATCGAAATTATCACATTCAAATCATATCATATTGAAATTTATCATAAGGAAGAAACAGCTGTCCATCATTAGATTCAGTCCCATATCAAAAGAGGCTTAAAAAATTATCGAAATTATCATATTCAAATCATATCATATTGAAATTTATCATAAGGAAGAAACAGCTGTCCATCATTAGATTCACAGTCCCATATCAAAAGAAGCTTAAAATATTATGGAAATTATCATATTCAAATCATATCATATTGAAATTTGTCATAAAGAAGAAGCAGCTGTCCATCATTAGATTCAGTCCCATATCAAAAGAAGCTTAAAAAAATATCGAAATTATCATATTCAAATCATATCATATTGAAATTTGTCATAAAGAAGAAGCAGCTGTCCATCATTAGATTCAGTCCCATATCAAAAGAAGCTTAAAAAATTATCGAAATTATCATATTCAAATCATATTATATTGAAATTTATCATAAGGAAGAAACATGTGTCCATCATTAGATTCAGTCCCGAATCAAAAGTAGATTAAAAAAAATATCGAAATTAGAGTTGAAAGTGAGCTATGGGAATATGTATCTAAGCTATTTTGTTAACATACATCATCATTAATTAATATATCATTATATCGTGGTACTTTTAAATTAATAACCATATCTTTATAGATATCCTGTTTGCTTTTTTTTCCATCACACATATTCTTATAATTTACAACATGTATTTATTCTTTATAATTTTCAATTATAATGTATATATAATCATCATAATCACTGTTATGACATAAAAATTGAAATGTTGTTTATTAAATGGAAATTGAGCTATCTTTTGTTTAATCCATTAGAAATATTGGAGTTGGCTAATGTGCGTTCCCACCACAACCTAACGATGTTTTATTGTTATAGTAAGATGACACTCGTATGTCTCAATTTCCCTTAGCCGCGTTTAAAAATCTCCACACATTTTGTGTTTAGGATTCGTGAATCAACTGGATTGTCTGGGAGCACTCTGTAATCTTGCTTAATATGGGCCGGTCTTGCAGATGAATGGTTAACGCTGTAGCTTTTTATTCTATATTTCATGGATTTCATTCACACATCTGAGGTACGGATTGAAAGTGTTTGGAATATGTTTTGACTTGTATGCTTTTGTCAAAATACCTCTCACAGAAAATCGTAGATCAATACGCCCAACCACTAGCTAATTACTTGTCAGTTGCTGATAATATAAAAGAAGTGTTGCTTGCCAAGTGCGAGTTGAAGAATCTTAAATCTGTTTTATAATGTAAGAGTTATTCAAAATAAATTTATTAAAGACTAAAGGTATTAATCTACGAATTTTATAGAGAATATTTATCTAAAAACTACAAAAATTTCATTTTTAATAATAAATAAATCATTTTTAAGTAATAAAGATTAAGTATAGAAATAGCTACCTTATTCATTGACCATTAAGAAAAAAATTATAATATTTAATAATATAAATAGCCATGTTTTTGTAAAAAATATAATAATATGACAAATAGCAAAATTTATTTTGTTGTCGTCGTGTGCCAGCTAGGCTGGCATTATGGGGTGCGCTGCTCCACTTTTCTAACTGGACTCTATTTTGGTGAGGAGTCCTTCCTCAGTGCACACATGCCATAGATACCCGTTTATAGGGTAGGCAACCATTCATAACCCTTTCATACAGAGAAAGGACAATGACAGGATATATAGACAGTGAGAGAAAGTACATCCATGCCCGAACCAAGATTCGAACACAGGACCACCTTATCCGCAGTCAGGCACGCTGACCACTAGACAAGTTGGGCGGCAAAATGTATCTTAAAATGACTAATAACTGAATGATGACTCTGCAACTTTATCGATTGTATTATACATATTTTACTTCTAAATTTCTTTTATAATCATGCATCTTTCCTAATTTATTAGTTTTTGCAGTACTTTCAGCTGCAAGTCGGCGGACGACAGCGCCCTCAGTGAAGACCTGCGCATCAGTGAAGAGCTGTACGGGGGTTCCTTCACCACTGTTGCGAATGACGACTTCGAGTTCCACGACACCAGGCCATGCGGGGGAGAAGTGAGGATGAAGCCCGCATTGTCGACAACCCCTCCGAGCAACAATAGCTTCAAGGGTGGTTTCTCCAGGAATGTGTCTTTCAAAGGTAAGCAGAAATTACCAACTCAAGAACATCAATGTCTTACAAAACTTATCGGATGGATTCAAAGATACATTCATGAATTACAATGTTGTGTAACCAATGCAACTTTGTTTCATTTTCGCAGTAAATTTTTTATGGAGGGTTTTTTTTTATCACCCCACAAACTTTTTATAAGATTGATTTTGGATATCAATCCTATGAAAAGTTTGTAAGAAAACCAAAAACTTATCCCAACCATACTGTAAAACTTAGAGGAACGTGTAACCAGTAGATTCATTTAATAACCAAAAAGTCATCCAAAGTCAAACATTGCAGCTACAATGATTAACGAGAAACGTGGCATTTCTCACGCAGTTACACTATCTAGACGCGCTGTCCTTTGAATGGTTTTAATCTAGTATTTGTTATGATTTAATAAAAAAAACATGGCATCTATTGTTAACTAATATTAATAATTTATTTTGTTTTGATAATTGTAGTTTATTACAATTCTATATGATTACTTAAATCACCAATGCTCCTTTTTACTTTAGACTTGCAGAAGAAGAATTTTACTTTTTATCAGCGTTTACCAATACAATAAATAACGAAAAAAATTTAGTATTTGGAGTTAAAAATCCTGTAAAACTATTTAGACATATTGAAAAAATTAATTCTTAACATTCACATGAAAGATAATATTTTTTCACCAAACCTTTAGTATTTATATTAATGTTTGTAATTTAAATTAGTATCATCTTATCAAATTATGAGTATTATCTAATAAATATTTTAAAAAAATAAGTAAATACACAGACACACATATATAAATTAAAGTGATGTTTTTCTCAAAAAAAATAACTTGTATTGATATTAATTAATAGCTAATTTTTACTAATTTTTTAAAATTAATTTATTATTAATTGTTAATTAATATAAGGATTATTATTTGTGTACCCATTACTTTTTTAAAATATTACAGTAATTATTCTCTGGGAAAAAATTATTTAAAAAATATTACCTAATATTTCATGATGTATATTTTGTATCACCTAATTATTACTGTAATGCTTTGTAAGAAAAATATAGATATTACAAATATAAATGAATGACTAATGCAAATTTGTTAATAATAATTGATCATTTTGACCCACTAAATATTTGAGTAATTATTGTAAACTGTTCTACGTTAATACAATTTATTACTAATTCATTTTAATTTTTTAGATGACGTTCGAAAAAAGGATTTAGCTAGAATGTTCCACCCTCCTCTACAAGATATTTTTAATCAATCTATCAAGAAAGACATCGGAAGTGACTGCAAGGAGTCTTTAGTCTATATCTTACCCCCACCAGAATATAAAAGTAAAGATAACACCAACCTTTTGGGCTCATCTGACTCTGATCATACTCCTCCTAGGAAACTGAATAATAAGGTTGGTAATATAGGCAACCAAAAGAAGACAACGTCGTATTCTATGAACGATTTAGATCTCATTCACAAGAAATCTGGTTGTGGAAATGACCTAGAAGCGACTTTTGTCCTGCCGGTTAAGAGCGAATCCACCATGTCCCTCTACAGGTTGAATGTGGAAAGAGACTTGGACCAAATGGCCATGACTCCTTCACGTTCAGAAAGCAATGTGAACGGTGACAGTGGTTTTGGTAGTGGAGCTCAGTCTACCAATCCAGTTTGGTCCGGTTTTCTCTGTCGCAAGCCTTCTGACCCTTTTTGGAATATTCGAAAACCAACAACGCATGCATCAGCTGCTGCAACTCCTACTAGAAATTATCCAGGTTTATTACATCCTCGCATGAGGAAAATACCCTGGATATCAGCTTGGAAAAAGCTTGATGAAAATAGTAATCGCAACGAAAGGAATAAAGTTCAAGATATTTCGCAGGGCGACAGCATCCTCGATTGGAAAGACAATATGGTTTACGAAGGAAACATGACTGGTGACGGAGCTAAGACCCGGGTGGCAACTATTGATGAAGAACTTTCAGACGTTGGAACGCCAGTGTGTAATTTCGATTATAATCTGAATATTTTTGCCAAAGAGAGTGGTGTTCTTTTGGAAAATGCCTATGGTAAAATAGTTCGTGATGACTGTGGCGTGCAGGTAAATTTTTATGGGAAAAGTACACAATATGATGGTAAAGACACGGTAAACAGCAAAGACAATGCCAACAATTTTGAAGAGAAAAATTCAAATTATGACCATCAATTGTATGAGCAAAAAAAGGACAACCAAATGAATCAAAATGACGTTGAAAACTTTTCTCATAATATCAATAACAACTTAATTGATAATGATTCATTAATTTCCAAGTCGCAGATAACCGAGAACATTAACAATCAGTTTAAATGCGAGCCAAGATTAAATGGTGGACATTATGAAAAACTGTTTGGAACAAAAGAAAATATTTTTGCTCAATGTGACGAATACTTGGGCAAAAATAGAACTAATTTACCAACAGCAAGTAATGGGTTGATGAAAAGAAACGACGAAAATGACAAGTCAAAAACATGTGATACTAATTTAAACTGTAATGAATCTGAATCTGTTTATGGCCACGTAAAGAAAGTTGAACGTAAAGAAAGCGCTAACCGAAAGTTTGGATTAAAAAAACCCCAAGAAATACATCGAAAAGAAAGTATTAATAAAAATGGTGTTAAAAGAAGGGAAAGTAGAAGTCGTAGTGATAGTAGAACAAATAACGAGAGCAATAATTCCGCTAAATTTAATTTTCTGGAGAACAAGACTGATGATATTAACAAGAAACCAAGCCAGGAAGAAAAAATTGAAATTGAAATGAAAAATGTCTCCCTAAAAATAGATTTAAATTCTGATGGTAAATTTCTCAATTCCAATCCCCTTACAGAAAGTCCCAGAGTTTTTAACCGGCAAGGAAGTCAAAGTCGAAAACCTGTGCGGAATGGTAATGATCCAAGACGCTGGAGGTTTGAACATTCCAACATTAAGAAACAAAATGGCAATGAGCAAAGGCTACCAAGCTCGAAACTCGTCCACAGAGAAAGTTTAAACAATACAAAAGACGTTTCTAACTCAAACGTCGTAGAACGATTAGACAGTCGCAAGGGAAAGGAGTTAGAAAGAAAATTTATTGACGAAGTAAGAAGTAGAAGTAAAACTAACTTCAACAATACAGAACGCAACAGTCAACAAGTAACAGATTACAAGGATTTACCTCCATCAGAAATCACAGATGGCGACAAATTAGTTAAAAGTCCTTACAATCGCAATGACAACATGCAAAGTAGGATTAGTCGGCGAGATAGTTGCAGCAAAAAAAGTGATGGACTGTGGGCGAATGCAACACCTTATCCAATACAAACGAAAAATGATGACAATGACGAAGAAAATGGAAATTTTTCCAAAAAGGAAAGTCGGATCGAAAACCACCCTTTGCGTCGTTCTCCCCGAAAGAGTAATCTGCCTCGCAGAGAAAGTAAGAACAGGAACGAGAAACCCAATGCCCAGGTAAGGAGAAAAAGCAGCGGCAATAGAAGGCGGAACGAAAAAGATTTACAAGGATCATCTGAATGCCAGATTGCAAAAAAGGACATTACTCCTAAACTGGCGAAGGACGCAGAAGAAAAGAAAACACTTTTGCAACAAAGCGACGCCAAATTTGACGACTTTTTCAAATACCGCGACAAATGTGAAGACAATTTCAGCAGAATTCAGAACCTCAACAGGGAAACTTCTGCAGAAAGAGAATCGACAAGAATAGAACAATTACTTTACAAAAGGAAAATGAATGGCAACGTGACATCGTCAGTTAGCGAAGCCTATCCTTTTGAAACTTATCAAGAAAACGGAAAATTACGTTTCCACCCAAACTCCAAGGCGGATTACGACAACAACGAAAATTGCAGACAGAAAAAATTAGCTATAACTGACTTTTTATAAAAAAAAAAAATTAATGGACTGTTTTCCTTATGTGATATAACTAAACTCTCGGAGAGACTGTAAATAATACTGTAATTCTAATATACGGTTGTGTACCTACTTATTTGAATCCAGTTTCGAAGATTGAGCTGTTTAATTAATCTTGTATCTATAAGAAACATGGCGAATTATTTTACTGAGTAGAAGTTACTGTGTCTTATTCTCTTTGATGGAAAAATGAAACAAAGACTGGTTAAAGTCATTTGGTTTTAAAATATTTTTTAAATATTGTGATTCCTCTTAGCGTGCAAAATGTAAGATATAGATTCCGTTGCCCAAACGCAACGATTCTTTCATTAAAGGATATGAAGTATAAAAACTGTTTTCCTTCTTGAATTTTAAAAAATTTCCATAATTTATCTCATATACAAATAATCTCAATACAGCAAAAATATTCGATGATTGAATCATAAAAACTACATTTAAAAAAAATTACAAATTTTCTTGAAGGAAAATCAAATACATTATAAAGAATCACTTAAAATTAATTTTTTTATGTTTTTAAGTTTAAACTGATGATAGTTTATTGATTATTAGAATAGGTTATTATTATTAGTATACTCATATAAATTAATATTAGAATATTAATTTATATGGGTATCATAATAATAATAATTTTTTTATCTGGGCTTAGTAATGATTGCTTATTATTATTTGGTTTGGCAATGATTTTTTGGCTATGGGTTTTTAAAATTGTTAAATTGTGTGTAGGGCAGGAAAACGCATACGTTTTTTAGCTTAAAGTTAAGAATAAAAAACAGTTTTAATGCTGCAGGAGTTCAGCTTTTCTTCTACATAACGAAAAATAATTACTGAAAAGATTATTGCTGGAAAACAAAAAATAAACGTTGGCGTAAGCAAGGCAATGGTTTTAAGATTCAAAACAGATTGCTTACAAATATTGGAATTATTTTAATTGAGGATTCTATTAATTAATAAATTTTTTTAAAAATTTGAATTGCCATTATTGATTTAAACTTACCATAAAGTGGCTGTTTTGTCTTGTTTTTTTTTCATTTTTTTCCCGTTCTATTGTCTACATGTTATCAATTTGAATCAAGGGAAAACTGATTCTCGAACTGATGTTTTGGTCCTTACATAAGAAATCGTTTTATGAACAAAATGAACTTCGACACTATTATCAGACATTTGATGGCGCCTTGTTTGCTGCCGCTTGAAGAATGTGATTGGAAAGCTTGCAGCAAATTCGTCAAAAAGTCGTGTTACAAACTTCGTCTCAATACAATGTGACGTAGATGAAACATTATCTGACGTCATGGATATTTTAAACCAATGAGAATAGGAATAAAGTGATGTAGACGTAATCTCAACTGCAACGAAAGAAACAATCGGTTTATGGTTAAAAAATATCAGTTTTTTTAAAATTATTTTCATCTAATATTTGTGAAATTATATACTTAATAATGGCATTCAGCTATCTCTCGTTATATATATATTATAATATTCTCAATTTACTCAACGAATATAAATTGTAGATAGGGTGTAGTAAAAAATGTAAATGGGACTATTTCATTTTGATTTTTTAATAAAAATGAAAATGCAATAACTTAATGAAAATTTATCAATTTAATAATTTAAATCCTAATTTTCTTTTATATCTTGTTTTCACTTCTATTCTTATTTTCTTTTTGTATTTTCATCTCTTGTTTCTTGTTTTAAGTTGTTGTGTCGTACCTTTCTAGCATATTCTGGCCCTGTGTGATATTCCTGGATTCAGAAGGATATATTTTTGTTTTTGCAAATAAAAAAATATATTAATGAATAGAAATCTATAAATATGGTGGCAAACCTCTTTTGTATATATCTTATGATTTATCAGAAGTTATAAAACGAAACATTTACCAGTCTGTAATAAACTAGAGAGGTAATTCAATAGTAGACAAAAAATATCACATTAATTGTAGATCATTTTGAAAAAAAAAAAAACGTATTATATCATTTGTCAGAAAAACTTATCAAGAAAATTTATGTAAAATAGTATATATGAGGTGGAGATCTTTAAAGAGATTCACGCAAATAAGTGTTGTCTTGCATAATGTTACAGGAAAAACCAGAGAATATATAGAATAACAGATAAAATTTGCCGGAAAACAATTAGAGCAAAAATGAAACTGTGCCGTTTGTTTCTGATTCATTAGTTGCATTTGAACGTCGTTGGCTGATGGAAAGTCGATGTGATGTCTTTTCAAGAAATAGTAACACGTACACTTCTGATTTGTTGTTGTTGTTTTCCTATGAGACTTGGACAAGCCAAGCTCGCTTTTGCCTTTGGCAGTGCGAATTAAGTCAATAGGGAGCGTCTTTCGTTTGGATCAGAGCACCACGAAGGTGAAAGTACGACTTTGCTCTTTTTAAGGTGCTTCGTAATTTTGAACCACTGTCAGGTGACGAGGTCACACTTGAGCTGGCACCCTCCTCTCCACATTCACGCCACACCAGCGGAAGGACTTTGAACGTCACAGATTAACGTGGACACGTCCCCAACCCACGGAGTTCCAGCAACTTAGTGAAGGAGAGTACACCGTGGTCACCCTCCCAACCACTGCCCGCGGCAAATGATGCTTCACTTTGCTGAGCTTACGGGAAGCGGCGTGAAGCTACTGAGCCACTGGAGCTCTTCTGATTTGTAGGAGATTTAATTGAAGTGAACCAAGATAGCGATTTATCTTTCGCAGTAATGCAAGTTGCAAAATATGGGAGCAAAGAGCTCAGGACGGACTTACAAGTTATTTGTATAGTCACAATAAAGCATGCAGCAAGTCACAAGTCAAGAAATGGAATCGTCTATAAGAGAACAATGTCTACAACAATAGTCCTACGATGTTTGAACAGAAAAAAAAAATCATTGGTGACGATGGCTTCTGCTTCTTTTAACGCTACATGAACTACAAATAGGAGAGCCTTTGATGATGTGATAAATGAGGAACTCGCACGAATAAATAATAGGTTAACGTGTCGCCTCCATATGGAGAATATATATTCGATATCATCATACTGGTAAATCACCAAGAAAGGGTTAACACCTGATACATATTTTAATGACCTCTAGCTGGCAATGATGGAGTTTTAAACAGTAGGTGTTACATTTATATTAAGTTCCTTAATTTTTAATTTTGACTCTGTTGATTGTTATATCGGAACTAGTAGGATAAATTCCCCATTGGCGACCTTTGCGCCTTTTTTCGTCGCCAAGAAATTATAGCGCTGCTGCCACTTAAAAAACCGTAGATATGTCACAAATATGACCTAAAACACGAGGGGAAAATATCATATTTTGTAACAAAATAAGCAACACCATAGCGAAAACCAGAAACACTATAATCAAAAGAAAGGAACGGGAGATTTGGCGAGAAATCTCTTAGGGGGATATATCATACTTATATCGTTATGTCTTAGAAGGAAAATGCACGATTGTATGTTGCCAATATTTTACGGGGCTTTGATAAGGAAAATGTTTGCTTGTGTTGTGGGCAGCAGTTCTTCAGATAAATAGATAACGTAATGTTAACGAGTGCTAAGAAACTGGCTTATATTCATAAGCTAATCTGTGACACCATCTTCAAAACGTATTAACAGTTATACGTGTACACAATATCCGACCTCGGTTTGAATCACTGCATAGGCATCAGGGTTTCTTATGATCTATAAAAATAATTATCGATTTGATTTTTGAATTTCCTTCTGAAATAGCAGTTTTAGTGGCTATTAATGTGGCGAAATCCACTTTAACTATAAATCTTAACCTCGTTAATTCTTGTGTACAAAAATATAAATAAAAAAAAGTGAATAACAAATTAAAGTTTACGAATAATGAACATTTATTTAATAAATATAATTTACAAACTGTTGCTATGAAAATGTTTTCAAAGAAAATAGAAAATGGTGTCACTGACTTTATATCATTTCCATTGGAGCATGCGTAAGAACTTCGCCAAAAAAAGATGAAGTCAATAATAATCTAGATTTCTATTTACTCTTATTTCTCTCTTTATATCATTTCTTTCATTCCTAATAATCTAGATTTCTATTTACTCTTATTTCTCTCTTTATATCATTTCTTTCATTCCTAATAATCTAGATTTCTATTTACTCTTATTTCTCTCTTTATATCATTTCTTTCATTCCTAATAATCTAGATTTCTATTTACTCTTATTTCTCTCTTTATATCATTTCTTTCATTCCTAATAATCTAGATTTCTATTTACTCTTATTTCTCTCTTTATATCATTTCTTTCATTCCTAATAATCTAGATTTCTATTTACTCTTATTTCTCTCTTCAACATTCTTTCATTCCTCTGATCCATTCCAATTTTTGAATACTAACATTCGCATATTTTTACACCTATCATTGAATTGAATTAATGCATGTGAAATTTATTTTGTTAAATTAATGTAAATTTTCTTCCTTTCTTGATTAATAATTCGAGAAGTCTTTTACTAACTATTACATTGAGTTTTAAAATACTGTCTGCGTTACTGATGGATCTAAGGATAGAAAACTATCACCTAAGACAAAAGAGTTAACCTTATAATGACAAGGAATTCATAATTTCATTAATTGCTTCAATGGCAAGTTGGTAATTTTATTAATTTAAACATTTTTAATATTTTAAACATTCCTTTTAGGAAGTTATTAAACAAATTATAATTAAAAAAATAGTCAAATTTGTGCTTTTGTAAAATTATGAAACTACTGTTCTGACTATTGTGTTAACCCCTTCCCTTTATAATCAAAACTAATAAAATGGTAGATTTACCATTACAGTTATACAACTTCCGATTACCCACCTTCATTTTTTAAAGAATGTTTCAATGAAATATTACGATCGATTAATAAGCCTTTAATTAAAATGTTTTGATGAATTTTATTTATTGCTAGAAGAATTTCATTGTTTGTGAAATTCTAATTTTGTTATTTAGTGCTTGGATCTATTGTATTTTTCTAATGCTATGTAAAACTCACATTCTAAGCTTTCTATTCAATTAACTATTCTAATTTTGCTATTCAAATAATGACAATGAATTTATTATTTCATTTATTGCAAATGTGCAACATTTAACTGTCTCAATGGCAAGTTGATAATTGTACTAATATACCAAATATCTATTATTCTTTGGGAGGATCTTCATTTTGAATATTTTAAACATAACTTTTATTTTGAATATTTTAAACATTCCCTTTATAAAGATTTTAGATCTATTGTATTTTTCTAATGCTATGTAAAACTCACATTCTAAGTTTTCTATTCAATTAACTATTCTAATTTTGCTATTCAAATAATGACAATGAATTTATTATTTCATTTATTGCAAATGTGCAACATTTAACTGTCTCAATGGCAAGTTGATAATTGTACTAATATACCAAATATCTATTATTCTTTGGGAGGATCTTCATTTTGAATATTTTAAACATAACTTTTATTTTGAATATTTTAAACATTCCCTTTATAAAGATTTTAGATCTATTGTATTTTTAATCCTATGTAAAACTCTCATTTGTAAGCAAAATTAAGTGAATTATGAGACTCCTAAGTTTCAGAGAGTTAAGCGATACAAAAACAAATTAATTGTAATTCGTGATTCTGAATATTACAAAATATAGTTCATATCAAATTATAATATACATAAATTATTCTCTGAATGAAACAAATGAAAAATCTAGGCAATTTGATAAAAGCATTTATTTAAAAGCTATCTACAGCGAACTTGGTTCAAGGAGATTCAAAGTAAATGTGTTTGAAAAGTTCTACAGTTTAATAGGGATACATTTTACAACAAATTGGCAAAGAAATTTTATATAATTTGACATTGTTTCATGCAACATACAGAAAATTTTCAATAGCATTTCACGCCATTTTTAAAAAGAGTATACCAAATATATAGTTATTTAACATTTTTGTATGTTTATAGCAAGTTTTTTTTTTATTTTTTATAAAGAACAGAAGAGTCTGACTTATTACTTAAGAAATTTTTTTTCCATAACATGCACTTATTTCAAAATAATATTTTAAATTACACAATAAAATTTAAATAAAAAAAAATCAACTCATCATAAATTTGAAAGTTTCAAGAAATGAAATCAGATATGATTCTTCTTTACATTATAATTTCAGCGTAAATACTTAGACTTTATGCATTTCAACAGTTGATTTATTTTGAGTTTAAAATTTTTTTTAAATTTGATTTATTATAAAGAAATAATAATTTAGAGTGTAAAATAAATGTGCAAAAATATAAGTGATACATTTTTTTTTTCACTAAGGTATATGTTGTAAACTGACATCAATATCTAAATTCAATACAATCAATTTTCAGCATATGTACAACACACAATAGGGAAACTTCAATATATTTTTAAGTTTTATTCCACTGTTTATCATGAATTGGCTGGCTATCTTAGATATAAACAAACGACGAGGGAAACAAATATCAAACATCATTCATAAAGGTATAAACTTAACACTAAATCAAATGCAAAAATAGAACTGACTAGAAACATACTGTAAGTTTTCACAAAAAATTTGACAAAGAAAAAAAAAAAGTCTGGAAAGCAACAAAAGCCATCATGCCAACTTAAAGCACGATTAACAGTTTTCTCCTAATTGAATTTAACCCGAGGGATTCCTTTGACCCCGACAGCCGTAAAGTGACTGTCGATGACGCTTGAAATGAAATCTTTCAACTGTGGTAGATGTAAATAGTACCTGAGTATAACACATTTTCTAAGTCATCATTCATCATCATCATTACTTTGTAATTTAAAAAATAATTACAACTCTTTTTACCAGTAACCAATCGTATATTTTAAAAACATGCCATGATTCAGGAATTATTATTTTTAGATTGGGTTAGAGAGTTTACTCTTGAATATTCAATTAAGTGTAAAAATCATGTGATGAGAAATTTTAAAGAAAAAAAAAATAAAGCTAATTTTAAAATTAATTATATAAATTATTTTAGAATGTTTCAGTATCAATTATAAAAACTCAATACGTTATTATATATAAAATTAATTAAGAAAATAATTTCATGAAAATTTTTTTGATTTAATATTATTATTTAATAAAAATAAATACCTAATTATTATAGGCCTAATATTGAAATAAAACAATATTATCGCTAGCACTTTATATATAAAATCAAATTTTATACAGATAACTTATTAAACACATTAAATATATATTATCAACAATTTAATTAAATGCAAGCAATGCAATTATTTGGATACAAAAGAGAGTAATTTGGCACACGTAAAAATAGTTCTACAGAGCATTTTCTGTAAATACACTTGCATTTCTTTTATCGAAAAGATGAAATCTTGTCTCTTAAATAATGTTTAAAAATACAAAAGTCTCAGTATGTTTCAAAATCAATGGACTTATCATTTTAAAATTAGAACACACTCAGAGTAAAGTCGATTCAAATGTTAAGCACAAACTGTTTGTTGATGCCTGGTATTTCATAAATTCTTAAGTGAACAAAAACGGGGAAGCAATCTACCATTTTTTTTACATCAAAAGAACACTATTACCACAATTTTGAATAATCGGAGTTATTGAGTAAGTAGAAGATATTTGCCCACAAATCGACGAAACTGAGAATATGTAAATTTTTCTTGCTGACGAGTTTTCAGAAGGGTTACACAAATGTCCTTCTCATCCATAAGATGTTAAATAAATACCAAGAATGAAAGATTACACTGAAGCAAGCTTCTAAGCAGTGATGTGAGTAGAATCACGACGAAGTATGCGATGAAACAGTCCCGGATGTCCTATTTCGGTCGTCAAACTGTCTTTTTTTAATTTCTGAATCACCGAATAACTATATACAACTGTACAAATCTCATCTTCATACAATGAAATCACGAAAAAAAAAATGTAACAATGAAGCGAAGTAATGAAACATAAAACAGTACTAATTCGTCTAAACATTTGAGGAAACAAATAAGAGGATAGCTCTTCTTTCATTTACGCTAAGTCGTCAAAGAGGCATATGATTTTTTTTTTTTTCATGTCATTCCACGATTAAAAGCGCCACATGGAATCAGCACCTTTGAAATTGTCCTTTTTTTTTCTTAACAAAAAAGAGGGAAATGACAGAAGGGAGAAACAATTGTTCCTCTGGCTCCTTTGCGCTTGTTCCTTTCAACAGGTGGGTGGCATTTCCCGTGTTCACTGCTGTTTCTCCTTCGGCTGGCGCACTCTCCGGTGTCTTCGCTCCCTGTCCTTCCTGCGACGCTTCCCCGGCCTCTGACCCTCCGAAGATCTCGATGAAGTGTCCGAAACTAGAGAAAAAAAAATAAATAAAATATCTATTAACTGGAATGAAAGAGAAGCAACTTAAAATCTTCAGAATTAGTCATTCATCGAACCTTGATCAATAATAAACAAATAAAATTGCTCCCCACACAGATTTGTTTATCGTATGCATAATAGTTATCATATATATATATATATATATATATATATATATATATATATATATATATTCGGCACACAAGCACGGTGGTCATTGGATTAAAAAATTTTCCAACTTCTCAAATTTACTTATAAAAAATTATATCTACCCATAAATAAATTTTCTTTCATCTTTTTAAAATCATACATATCATAGTTCGTATAGATATTCTCATTAAATTATAGCTTTATATATGTTTTCTTACTTCATATTTAAGGTTTTTTTTTTCATAGTTTGTCTTAACAGGTTTATATCCCTTCGCACTAAATTTTGCGATGCGAATCAAAATCTGGCTGCTATTAAAAGGATCATAAACTAAACTCCATGGCATGACAGCCCATGTGGGCCAAGGCCTACAGTGCCCATAACTGTTTTCATGACCGAGGGCACAGGGGTGCGAAGCATATGTCCCAGTTAGGTGGTCACCCTTACGTAAGACTCCCAGTGTGTTAGTCCCAAGCATGCTTGGTACTCAGTTAATCGACCCACTGAAGGGATGAAAGGCTGAGTCAACCTTGCCCAGCCCGAGGATCGAACCTCGGACCTGTGTCATGGGAGCGTGAAACGCTACCACTAAGACACCACTAAGAAGTACAAGTGAAACGTGAAGCAATTTTTATTACCTAAATGTACAAATATGTAAACAAATATGTAAAAAATAAATTTGAGGCTGTTGCATAAAATTAAAATACTTAATAAACACTCGAAGAATTAAAATACTTAACAGACACTCTGATTTGCACTCTGATAATTCATCTGATAATTTAAAGCGACAATACTGTGTCAAACAATTTCTTTTTCCATCTAAAATATAAATTTCTTTTCTTGCACACAGAAATTAAAATTTGACAGAATGATGAGCATTAAGGAACTAAATTTTGAGGTTCATTTCGAGAAATAATGATCTTACAAAGATTAGTATTTTTCTTGTTAGAAAAAAGCCATTTCTCCATTTTTTAAAAATGAAAATTTTGTATCTTTTTTGCCTTTTAAGATATTGTTGCGGTAAAATATTTTTGAAACAACTGCACAGTGATTCGCATTTTATTAAGCTTATTATATATTTATAAGCTTATTATATCGTTAAATGTTTATTAGATAAGGAAGAATAAATTACAAATCAATTTAAAAATGCACGTTTTAATAATTTATACGCTTTTTAGCTTATTATTACTAAATATAATAGAAAAATTAACTAAGCAAACGTGACTCACCTGAATCTATGCACCGCTCACAGCATCCATCTTCTCCGGGAACTTTAATGGGACAAGATTCCTTCGGGCATTTCTTGCGCTTGCATTTTGCTCTGCCATCCTAGATGAAAGATTATTTAATGTATGAATATTTGAAAAAGAAGATTTATTTAATTTAAAATATGCTATGTTAATACTGATCGTAAAACATAGTTTCAAATAAATATTAGATATAGCAATAAATATACATAATTCATTCTCAAATATTTCCCTTTAAATTATAAAATTTTCTTTGTATCACTTCAATTTCGTATTTTTAAGATTTTGAAAAATTTTTTGTAAAATAATACATTCTATTTATTAAATGTCCCAATTATAGCATGCTTGTAAGAAAGAAAAAATAATTTGACAATATTAATCCACATTATAGGAAAAAATAAATTGTTAATAAAGTAACTTTATTTTAATAATAAAATAAACAAAAAATATCAACTTCAACAACAAAATAAAATTGGCATTTTTAATATCTGTATATAAAAATAATATAATTTAAGCAGAAAAACATTTAGAGATTGTTTAAATATGCTGCTGCCATCTAGTAGTCAAAGAGAATGTTACTTTCCTTATAGTTTATCTGTGGTGCTGCCATCTACAAGTTATTAGATGATGTTAAACTTTATTTACCGGGATATTACTTATTTATAACCACGACATTTTAAAAAATGTTTTTCACATATACTACTATAAAAACCTGTTTTTAATTAATCTAGAATATTTTTATTTATTTTCAAAAATTTAAGGAACACATCTAATTGAGTAGCTATTAAAATGATTTTATGACATCACATAAATAATCACAAAATATTTAAAAATTCATTTAAAATATCTGATGGTTATCTATTTTCATATACTAATATAAGAGCAATTTCTAATTAGTTAAATGTTTATTTAACAAGAAATTCTGAAATTTAGGGGAAATATATAAATTTAATAATCTTTACAAGGCTTTTATGAAAAATATATTTTCTAATTTTAATAATTAGACATTAAAAATGAAAATGATGTTATGAATGGTATATTGGATTAGGAAAATAGCTTGAAAATAAAAATTGGATAATTTATAATACAAATATGAAGAAGAAAATAGTTATTTCACTATTAAAAATAAAATTAAACTGATATCAGCAGAATGAAGCAACAAACATAATAATGAATAAATAATTAGAGATATCAATGAAGTAAAATATATTAAATTCTGATTGCACATGAAAATGAGAACAGAAATAGTAATAGCCATTTCAAAAAGAAAAATTAATCTCTCTTGATTAAACTTTATTTCATTATTTGAATGTTATTTATTAATTCATACTACAATAGTTTTACAAATAATGTAAAGCGAAACTATAATTTCAGTTTCTTTTTAAATATAAAGCTCATTATTTAATAATTAAATAAAATATAATACAAATATTTTAATAATTAAATAAAATAAAAATGTCTAACTTATTGAATTTAACTATTATCTTAATAATATTATTTAAAATATGAGAGGACATTTTCAAATATTTCTCTGGATTAAATATATTATATTCTTTATTTAAAGAGCCATAGTTTTAGTTTCCAATATCTTTTTTTCCAATTCTTATGCAAATGTTTGTAAATAATTTCTATCAATTTGTGGATTATTTGAAGTGTAATTAATAGCAATTTTGAATGTTATTTATTAATTCATACTACAATAGTTTTACAAATAATGTAAAGCGAAACTATAATTTCAGTTTCTTTTTAAATATAAAGCTCATTATTTATTAATTAAATAAAATATAATACAAATATTTTAATAATTAAATAAAATAAAAATGTCTTACATATTGAATTTAACTATTATAATCTTAATAATATCATTTAAAATATGACAGGACATTTTCAAATATTTCTCTGGATTAAATATATTATATTCTTTATTTAAAGAGCCATAGTTTTAGTTTCCAATATCTTTTTTTCCCAATTCTTATGCAAATGTTTGTAAATAATTTCTATCAATTTGTGGATTATTTAAAGTGTGATTTATAGCAATTATATATGACAACAATTAATAGTGCTGTAAATACAAACTACTTTGTTATATTTCGTCACGAACATCATCACTAAATCATCATCGAAATGCGACATTATCATGAAGTAACAGCATTTCATCTTTAATAATTATTATTAAAGATGAAATGTTGTAACTTCATAATAATGTCACATTTGTTTATTGCATTGTTTATATTGAATGTTAATCATAAACCTATGCTAGAATATATGTATTGATATTTTTAATTATCTTAACCGTTTCATACTCGCTGATTTCAAACATGCAATTTCTTTTAAACCCGAATTTTATATACATATCTTGAAATAAATGAAATAATATTATTTCAAAATAGTTTGAATATATAGAGTTTAATAATAACATTTTATTGACCAGGAAAATATTTATTTATTCAAAAACTGAACATACGTTTTTACTACCTAGGAACAAAAGAATTTTCTTTTAAATAGCCTGTAACCTCTCCAATTTCGAGGTGTAAGCAAGTGAATAAAAATAAGGGAACTGGAGAGAGAGAGAGAGAAAAAATGGAAAGAAAGAAAGACACTTGGCACAAGTTATCTAGCAAAACATATTCTCTTTTCATCATAATAACGGCTTCACAAACTATTAATATCTCAAGCAGCGCTCATCTCCTTTCTCAACAAACCAACACAACTCTTCCTTGATATATATGCCGCGTCATCCACCTATCCCTGAAAGGAGCCGCCCAGCATGCAATCTTTTCTCAAAAAGAAAATAAGAAAGAAAGAGAGTCGTTTTGGTCTGCGACAGATCGATCACGTCCGTCGCAGTCACCGAGAAGTGTGTACACATAATATTTTAGAGGTGTCTTCAATTATCAGACAAAATCTCGTTTGACGAATTGCTGACATTTAGGAGTAGCTGATACTATGGGACAAGGACGAGGGTGTTCGATTGCTACGGTTGGCCCAAAGACGTTACCACACGCGAAGGTTAACCTTAGCAATCATAAAAGATTAATGGCATGGCTTCAAGCAACTTTAATCCCTCTTCCAAAGAGTCGCGCAGTAAAGCAACAAATACGAGTATATATATATATTTTTTAATTCGGGAAAACAAAAATATCTCCCTGTGCACCAAGGAATACCACACAGGGCCCGAAGGTACAACAATGTATTACAAAACAAATCCAAATAAATCATGAGATGAAAAAATAATAATAATAAAAGAAGGCAGAGAGAGAGAAAAAAAAGAGATATAAAAAAGAAAAAGGAGTTATATAACAGCATGGATAAATTTTATAAAATATTCAAAATTCTCTTTCTTAACTAGGTCCACCATAATCGGAGGCCACCTGTTATTTAAGTCTTTACAAAGCTCGTTCCTTTCTTCTGAAACAGATGGGCATTCAAGAAGAATGTGAGAAGGGTTGTCACTCTTAGAGATGCACATGCACACCTCACTGTTTTTAATGTGGAAACGGTGTAGGTAGCTATTGAATTTTCCATGTCCAGTGAGGAATTGCGCAATTTTAAAGTCAGTGTAAAACCAGTAGTTCTTAATTCTGCAGGGAACTGGAGGGAAAAAAGATTTTGTCCACTTATACAATTAGGAGAGGAAACGAAATCTGAGTTCCATTCAGTGATTAATCTTCTTTTTGGTAGTGGTTTTGAAAAAGACTTGGGTAAGCTGGTATTGAGTTTATATGGAAGTGAAATAGAAGATTTGGCCAGGAAATCCGCTCTATACAAGTATAATAATAGTGTTATTCGCTCCAATACTGTCTCTCAACATTAAGGTTTAGGAAGATTCTTTAAGATGCCCTCTTTGTCCAATATCAAGTGGAATGGTATGGAATTTGATCGACGTTGGGTTTCAAATTATTATCAAATATATCAAGGGGCTCTCAAAATTCAAGCAAAAAACAATTTTGGTAAAAAAATGCAGGTTTATCATTAAAACTAATTTTTTTATTGATTCAAAATATGTACAGTAAAGGGTTATGTACGAAATAACATAACTCACATAATAAAATATCCACAGCTTAACATTTTTAAATTATATTTTTTTATAAATATGGCTACATCGTCATTCTCTTCTTCAAGGTGAATATAGTTGTGGGCTTGTCGATATAATTGTCTTTGACTTCAAAAACACCCCAAAGAAAAAATGTTCAATGGAATTAAATAGCATGATATAAGAAAATGATTTGATGACGAAAAGTGGAAATTTCGAAACCAGGATATGACTCAGGTACTAATTTAACTGTTTCTCTTGATATGTGGAGGCTATTTACAATTAGCAATGTTTTATTATAAACCTTTGTTTATAACAAGATTATTTCTAACGTGAATTTTGAAACACCTTTTATAATAGAACTGCGTTTGTGTGTTTGACAATGTTTTGCCAATAAGACCTTAATTTTCATTCAATGGCAGCCTGACGTTACTATGCACTACAGAAACATAAATAATATATTGCTGTATCTCTCTTTCTCGTTGTTAATACGATAAAGCATCCTTAATTTTAATTGCAAATTTGCGTATCATTTTTGGCATATTATTCGAAAAGCTTAAGAGCTTTAGAAATCCTGGTTTTAATTGTTCATTTTTCTGATTCGTAAACAATAAACAAAGAACATATAACAATAATTAAAATTAAGAGTTTTTCATACTTCATTTTAGCAAGTAAATCTATCCACATTATCATAGAAATTTTAGAAGCAGCAGACCAAATAAATTAATTCACTTTCCATCAACTATTAAACGAATAAGGAACTTAAATCACATCATTATAGTTAGATGTGATAGTATTTTTTTATCATAATCCAGTGAAGTTCGATTTAGCAAATGAGTGGTTAGAACAAATCAATGATACCCACTAATTATCTTTTAATATAATAACTAATATTTAAAGTAAAATAATTTATTATTACTTCTCTCAATGCCAGATAAAAGAAAATAAAGTTTAATAGAATAGAGAAAAATACTAAGTTATATCGAGATCGCTAAGTGGAGTTCGTTACATTCTAAATTATTGCCTCTGTTCAGCAAAACGTATGCCTTTCTATCACAAAATCTTCATATGTTCATATTATTTCGTGTCAAACAAAAGAAATTGTGGTATTAACGACATACCTGCCAACGTCGGAGGAAAAAAAATCAGTAGATTTTACTGATTCTGAGGGCAAAAATCAGGAGACACTACTAGCGACATTTTTGTTTGAAACAGAATGTTGAAAACAAAAAAAAAAGACAATTTTACTTTCTAGATTATACATTCTGAGAATGATTTAGGTTAAATATATTTTGTGTTAATCATAATATTTAAAAATAAAATATTCATCAACCTCATAAAGAAACTATAGAAAAATAAAAGAATATACTACATGTAAAAAAAAATCATAATAAACGTCAACATTTATGTCCCAATATTTATTTCATGGGGCAACTTTTACTACACTCGTGCAATTTAAACTTGTAAAATTACGTAAAAACACAAAACGTTTTTTAAGTTGTTCACTGAAATTGCTAAAAATCAGTAGATTTTCATACATTATCAGAAAATCGGGAGAAATAATGAAAAACCAAGAGTTTCTCGAAAACATCAGTAGAGTTGGCAGCTATGCAATGGATATTAAAAATAAATAAATAAACAATATAAATAAATACATTATTATATATGGTATTCACGGCAAAATAAATCTCACGCTTGAATTTGCTGATTAGGTTGTTTTTCTGATACTATAAACTACCCAAAAATAGTCCCTCCATTTCTTACATACTTAAAGGGAACTTTTTCACAAATTGAAACGAAGTTCATAAATAACACACGCGTAATCTCCAAGACAATGTTTTCCGCTCAAAATGACAATTATTATTTATTTAATATTCTCGGTGCATTGTGTAAATAACAATTAAAGAGCACGGTTCAAGTGCAGATGGAGTCCTTAACAGAGAAGATGAAGAGCACTTTCTAAGAAAGCACTTAAGGAGTTAGAAAAATAACGAAACAGCGTCACCCTTATTCTTTGGCGATGCGACGTTCTTCAAATCAGGATGAAATTTTCGCCAGCATACAATAGCAAGCATGCCAATTGCAACAACGCTACATTAATTTGTTGTTGTTCCTCTCGGAGTTCAGCTATCATCATTTATATTATTCTTTGTGTTATTTCTCTTTCAAAAAAATCATTATGTTAAGCAGAAAATAGGAGAAAGATCTTGAAAAAACTAACAACGCCAGACAGTTGTCATTACAAAATGGATAAATTACTACATTTTTTTCAATTCCGTTTAAAGATGGTAAAAAATAAGTTTTTGGTGTGGCGACACCCTCATTTAGAGAAGAGAAGTATGTTTGATGAATGAATCATCCTTCTTTTATTTACTCAAAATTCCAACGTAGTGGAGAGTCACTAACACAGAAAAAGTCAATTTAAGAATGATTTCCAGCTGAAAAGGTGTATTTAAAATATTTTGGAATAATTAGTTTTAAGGACATTTAATAAACTCTTACTAACAATGCCAGAACTAAAGATGTGAAAACAAGCTAATTTTTTGTAGTACCAACAGATATATGCATACAAAATAATTATTTTTAATGACATTATGAGCATAATTTACCTATTTTAATTAGAAATCAACACAAAAATCTGAATTGTAACATAAACATTCTCAACAGTAAACATAAATTAATATATTTTTAAAGTAAAAATGCAAAAAGGTCCTAAAATTTGCACCAGACCAAAAACATCCCAACGATACACGAAAATATTACCTATAATATACTTATAATGATAATAAAATATTACTTATAATCATGTTACAGACATCTTTACAATAGTTATTCTTTTTTCTGTTGTAATACTCAAGTTTACTTACAATGAGAAAACTTTAACCGGTCAAAACATATAATTTTGATCCGAATATCTTTTTAAAACTTAATTCAGATTTTTTCAGACATTTCTATTGATATAAATTTTTATCAATCGGCATCTCATTTTTTAATTAATTTTAAGTTTTAAGTGAAAGTTCAAAAACAATTTTTTTTCAGAAATATTAATTTAAAACAAAGCTTTGCTTTAAAACTTTTCTGAAATCTATATTTTATGTGAAAGAAAGTTATTTATCAATATATATTTACTAGTTATTTGTATATTGAATTATAAATAATGCTTCTATTCATTTATGATTTAGATAGTGGAAAATAAATTTAATTAAGATTTATAAAAATGCATTTCTTCAAAAGCAATCAAATAAAACACTTAGTTTTAATTTTTTTCTGAATTTTATGTTTTATACAAGGAATTTATTTGTGAATTCATACTTATTTGTTATTTATAAATGGAATCATAGATATCGTTTAAGCCACGTGTGAGTTAGACAGCATAAAATAACGTTTATAGTCTAAAGATTCAGAGATATTTTGTTCAGAGACAAGCAACAAATTATGTTTTCTCAATATTATTTATCAATATACTTTTACTTGTCAATCAGTTTTAGATAGAAAACATTTAATTGCCAAAAGATTCAAAAATACTTTTTTATATCTTTACAAAGACATTAAAGTAAATCAATTTTATTATCAAGTTGTGCTTTCACTGTTATAAGAAGATTATTTATCAACACACATTTGTCATTACTAATATCATTTCAGTCATATGTGATTTTTATCGCAAATGTCAGAATATTTTTTATCATCTGACAATTTAAGCCTCTTTAAAAGACATACAAGTAAATCAACATTTTTTTTAAAAATCTGTGTTTATTATTTAGAAATTATTTGTCAATATACATTAATTTTTATTTGTAACACAGTTAAAATTATTATTTTAAGAAAGATATATTTAGACAGTGTAGAATAATTTTATCAAACAAAACGAAATATTCTTAGATAAAATTTCTGATCAAACAATGAAATTTTATCAGATAAGATATTATCGATGTTTCTGTGCATGTTGGATCTTTTTTTCTTTTTCTAGTACTTATAATTATTTTACTTTAAAAGAAAATTTAGATGCGTATGTACCGCAAAACATTAGTAGATATTAAATGCTAAATCTTATTTCATGTTTCTATAAATTAAGTGCAGATTTCTCCATTTGTACCTCACTGTACAATTATACATCTCTATTATGATGAATGATTTTACTTTTGTAATAAATGAAATAAAAATCTCAATCACTATAATAAAACATTCGCAAAAGTATTTAACAAATAATAAGTTATATAATTGTTTGATAACTCAAAAAATTCATTTAATGTGGAATAAATTTAAATTTAACAAAATCCATTGAAAGATCGAATGAATATTAAGGAATATTGGTAAAACTGTAACTTAAAGTAATAGCATTAAGGTTTCTGCTCTTTAAAAAAATAACCTTTGTAAAGGACTTGAAATATTATAAAAAATTAACTAAATAAGTAACATTCCATGCTCTTCTATAGAGATAACATATTATATGTATAAGTTTAAAATTCATATGATAAAGAAAAGAATGCCAATACTTACTTTACAATGGCATTTTACACATTTTTCAGCTCCATAAGGTTCAATTGTGGGGTGCCATTCATCACCATTTGGATAAACCTGCCCTCGAAATTTGCACCCTGAAAGAACAAGAAAAATTCATGCATTGTTATGTCATTGAGACATTTAGCGAGAACAGTTCACTAAAAAATTACATAAACTCTAATCTATACTAACGATAATATAATATACATGTTACATAACTCACTACGCGCGATATTGTATTTAATGATTATATATATATATATATATATATACATATATGTCCATACATATATATATATATACCTATATAGTAGGATATATATATATATATATGAGGATCGCGATTAAACAAGTGGACCGCTAAGGCACTTTAGGGTGGTCGTCGACACTAATTTTTATGACAGACATACTTAAAAAACTAGTCTAATAACCGAATATCGCTTAAGATAATCGCGGGAGAAGTAAGAAATGGAAAGTACTTCAAGAACCAGAAAAGTTTGCCCACCCTTGAATTGGAATGGATTGATCATTTTTGTGTCATTTTTCAGTGATTTTTCTATTATAGTAAATTTTGTTGCTGTTGCTTATGACACTTGGGCAAGCCAAGCTCTCTATGGCTTGTCTATGCGAATTTAAGTCAGTAGGGTGCGTCTTTCGCATAATCAGAGCACCCAGAAAGTGAAAGTACGACTTTGCTCTTCAAATCCTTCCGCTAGATGGCACCACCATAGGATCCACTTCTTCAATTTTGGTATAGATCTGAAGGGGGATGAAATGTTCTCCAGACATTTGCACCCACGTTAACTGCTCAACGACCGAAAACAAGACTTTTGATTCCACAGATTTAACTAGCACGTATATCGTATGTACTCGGTGGGTCTTTGGCGGCACTGGGAATCGAACTAAGGACTTCCGAATGGAATCCCAATAGCCTAACCACTAGGCTACCACGGCCCAAAATAGTAAATTCTGCTTCAGTATAATACTAAATACATCTTTTATATTCCATTAATTACCACTAATCTCCATGTCTAGGAATACACTAGACGAGGTCCGACGAGTCCACTCACATTCAGAAAATATCAAAAAACAAAAAAGCGTAAGGAGTCCTGTATGAGTCCTCAAGAGACAACCCCAGGCGCTAAAGAATATGTGCCGGTGATGCCGATTCATTTTGGCATTTAGGACAAATTGGATATATATTTGAGACATCTCTCGAAAGTAAGTCCCTTCAGCTGGCCACTGAAGAAACAGGAAAGTGTAGTCTCGAACAGATCTATCGCAACCAATAGCAAGAGATCTTCCAGGACAATCAGCTTGATACCAGGCATGACTGGGGTGAATGAGATTTAAATTTCATTTATATCTTCATTATTAAATGATATTTAATCCCTTTTTAAAGTCAATGATATTGTTTACGCTTACGTTAAGTTTAGAGACATTTGCTTTCAACATTAATGAAATAGACAACAAGGATATATGGCACCTGTTTCCATTGAATGTAGTGACGAAATTTCATTAAAATGCAGAAAATTTCTAAAAGGTTTTATATGAGATAAATCGAGTAATATTCTGCATGACTTCACTTTGGAATTAAAGAATTTAATCTAAGGCAATGAATAAAGTTGGTGTGTAACAACCGGTAAAATGTTACAGTAAAATTAAGGAGGGAAAAAATTGATTTACTTACCTCCTGCATTCAAAATTTCTTTAGCTGTTGATCTCTCGCCACTCTGATCGCCGAGGTGACCAGCAGATGGAGGAATGATGACACTAGACTTGACCGCAACAGAGTCTATAATATTATGGAACTTTAAAATTATAAAACACAGCAGAAAAAAATTTAAGAAATTTTTTTTTCCATTTTCTTATAATCATTTTTGTTTATAAGTAAATTTTTTATAACAGTATAGATTGATAAGTGTAATTATATCCATAGAAATAACTTAATGAATAATTAAAATTTATACTATTGAATTTTTGGAAAAAAATTGCTGGTATTTTATATTGTTATTATGTTTTTTTCCTGATTTATTGAAATGTATCCAAGCGTTACTTTAATGCTTACTATTTATCTCTGTATTGTAAAGTATCCTATTTTTTTATAAATATATTAGTTAAAGAGATTAAATTGAATAACTTCATTAGCCTTTTAAGAGAGAATAAGTAACAGGAAAATATTTTATTAAAATAAAAAAAAAAGAATTTAGAATATTACAGCAAATATACAATAATATCCTTTTCTTATTAGTTTTTTTTAAAATAAATTCTAAAGAATGTTTATAAAATGAACGACGTCAGGAATCTGGAACACGGATTTAATTAAATCATTTTTTTTCTAATTCACCCTAAAAATGCTTTGAATTAAATAATCAATATTAAACTAATATTGAAATACGTTATGAATTCTTTTGAAATAGTTAATTAAAAATATACATCTGATATTTTATGCATTTTAAATATGCTTTATTGCTTAGCGATTACTTTTTTTGAATGCAAGTTTTGATAAATTAGCTACTCAAATATAATTTTGAATTAAATTTTCTAAAACAAAATGTCTCAATTTGTTAATAAAAATGTAATTTTATATAATCTCAATAGGATAGATTTTTAAGTTCAACTAATTTAGCATTGAGCAGGCATAACAAAGAAAATGTGCACTTACTCGGACATTTTTTACAGCATGCATCTGGGTGTTCCCGATAAGAATCCTTTTCTGCGCATGTCAGGGCCGGACACGTGATGCGTTCACACCTTACTGTTAGGGTTTTAGGCTGAAATAAATAAACGCTTACATATAAATCGATAGTTCCCATTTCAATTGAAAATCACTGTAAAAACTTTACGATTATGTTAAATATCTTGGGGAAAAAATAAAAGAAATAGAAATAAAAATCATATTAACATTTATTTAAATCGTGTGATAAAAATTTGAATGAATAATATTGATGAATAACAGTTTTTATATAACACACTTCTAACGATTTTGCAATTTTGATATTAAACATATCTGATAAATTGCAGGAACTTTATGCAAAAGATAGAGTAGATATTTTACTCACTAACAATCAAAATGATAATAAATAATTGCAATTCTTATTATTTTGGTTACATATAATTATAAAATTAACATTTTATTTAATTATTTTTTGTTTCATTCAAATATTTTCTATGAGTAAGTAATTTAAGAAAGAACATTCCCCATTCCTTTAGTGAAAAAAGTATTATATGAGTGCTTTACAATATCAATATGTGAACAGGCTTACAATATCAATACATGAAATTAACTTTTTATATTATTACTATACAGTAAAACACAGTGGTAAAATATGTTAAATGCATATTATATAATACATAGAAATTAAGTTTAATTTATACAGTATTTAGCTTACTGTAGAAGAATTAAAGTAGGATTTCAAATTGTCTTTAAGGCAAAAATAGCATAACTATGATCTCCTGAATTTCAATGTTAAATACAACTCATTTCATTTATATAATGGAAAACTAAGATTTTCCTCAACTTACATCACAGGTGCAAAGAGAGCACATACTAAATCCAAAAGGTGGAACATAAGGATGCCATCGACTTCCGGCCACGTGATATTTTCTGTCGCCTTTATCGAAGAAGCACAACCTTTGACTTCTGTGAACTCCCACTTCCGATGATCCGGAACTGTTGCCTGAAACCGGAACTGATTTAGATTTAAATGCGTATCATAGAATCTTTAATATTTACAAATTTATAATTGGATTACAAAAAGAAAAGAAAAACAACTCAAAAGAAACCTGAATTTAGGCATCATTGACACAAATAAAATTGGTGATCATCAATTTATAAAGTAAATTCTAATGCTAATTTTTTTTAATAATAATGAAATGGATATTCATTCCTGAATTCATTCCCATGTGGACCAAGGCCTACAGTGCCTGTAAACTGTCTTCATTTTCGAGGGCCCTGGTGTGTGAAGCATATGTTCCAGTTAGGTGGTCAGACTAACGCGAAACACCAAGTGTTTAGTTCCCAAGCATGCTTGGTACTCAGTTTATCGACCCACTAAAGGGATGAAAGGCTGAGTCGACCTTGCCCAGCCCGAGGATCGAACCTCGGAACCTGTGCCTTGGAAGCGTGAAACGCTGTCACTAAGCCACCGGGCTTCTCTTAAACTTTTCAGGACGGGGCGCCTTTGCTTAAGACGCATGCTCAGGACGAAGCTGAAGCGAAAGGAATGATCTTACAGAACGGGGTTTTTCTCCGCTAGGCCTAACTTTAGAAAAAAATTCGTAAATAATAAAGTTAAAGTCCTATCGCCGTGATTTTTGGTAGCATTTTAGACTATCACATAATCTATCTTATAACTTAAAACTAGACTTTAATAATGTTTTTTCTTCAATTTATATGAAAATATATAAATAAAAAAGTTGCTTACTCTGAGAAATAATTTTCGACAGTGCAATTCTAGTTTTTCAAAAATTTTAATTGACAAAACACTTCAACATATTTGCAAATTAATAAAAACTATACAAGGGCTATTTACAAGAAAAAATAACAAAATTTAAAATGAAGATTGAGTATGGAAAATCTCAAATCACGGAGAAACGCTATGTCCGACATTTCATGATTTGCAAGTATAAAATTTTTGTTGTGTTTTCTTTTCTTTCATCACGGTTTGTGAGCAAACAATGCACTTTCTGCGACTTTTTTCTCCCTTTTTGTTCAAATTAAGGGTAGGAAAATGCCTACCAGATAATCCTCGCCATAATAATCTGGAGTCGAGAATTTTCAAAATAACAAGAAAAGTGAGCAAATAAAACCGAAAGCAGTAAAAACTGTAACGAAACTAACGCTAAAACCCTAAAAGACTTCCAATACTAGCGAAAACAAAATAAAAAAGTGTTCGGAGAGCTATCAGAAGCGAGAATCCTTAAATCACGTGGATAGTTGAAGAGCCGAGCTGTGTTTGTTTACATTGAGATTTCCTCTCCCACATCCACAGCTGAAATCAAAATACCAAAAAAGCAAGAATATGAAAAAAATGAAGGTCAGAATACTAAAACTATGTTCAGTTTAAATGTAATGGACACATAGTGCCATCTAGTGATTATTAAAACTTGTTCCAGCTTAAAATGCATATATGCACCGCCCGGCCCTCACTTTCGTCCGAACGAAATGCATATATGCACCGCCCGTCGCGAAGAGGTTAAAATTCCTAAAAAGTATACATGCATTCCAATGCTGCACACGAATAAATATTGAACAATAGGAGTTGTAATAAGAAATTTACCTATTATACTCATGAATAATAGCTTGAAACTAGAAAGAAAATATACGATTTAAATTTCGATTTTACATTATGTGTTTCTACACGGACATTATTCCACATGAGATCTAATTGGATCCGGTCTCAACGTTCAAAACAGATTTTGAACCATTATGAACGCTTATATCTGAGGAGGGAATCGAAACCACCAACCGTTAAACAGAAGGCCAAAATATTAACCATTCTAAATCAAATTAATTCATAATAATTTTTCATTAACGAGAAAAATAAGTATTTACACTACACAGCCATAGGTTCATACCAACAAATAACACCCATCTGTGTGTGGAATATTCATTTAAAATAAAAGTTACCTGGACAGAAAGGGCAACATTCTCCGGCGATTGTCATAGGGTTGTCGCATAACGGTTCAGGGCAAACTGTTCTTTCACATACAACTCGACCGCGCTGGAAAGAAATGTTTAAATTAATAATAAATATCATAATGAAAGAATTTAATAATACTAAAGAATTAACGACTGTTTTTCTGCTTACCTGGCATGAGCACATAGTGCATTCTTCATGCTCAGCTTTCCACTGAGCGCCATCTTCGAAAAGCGATTCTTCATAGAAACATTTATGAACGGAATCTGTACCGTAAACATCGTTATAACCATCCTGGTAAGTGTTCCCCGTTCTTTGCAGGGAAGAGACATCGTTTCTCGGGAGACAGTTGGGCGGAGCGTACAGCTGCAACGATGGAGAATAATAGAATATATTAACATATACAAATAAATATCATAGATTTAATCACTTGACATTTTTGAAATTTTTCTTTTGTAATGGTCTCACATAAAACTCGGCGAGGTGTTGGCGCACTATTCCATTCATAGGCAATTTTAATGCTAATGAGAAATATAGTATTAAATATTTATGTATCATAGTAATCTAATGAGTATATCATTTATGAATGCAAGGCTCTTGCCCTCCCTAGATTAACTTCTTTAGGCATCATCCATACTAGAGAGTTACACCTAGACTCCATTAAAGGGTTATTGAACTTTATTAATAAAGTGGGTGACCCTAGCACTAGAACTAGGAAACATTGGCTTTGGAGTTAATAGTACAAAATGCTGATAAAAGCAGAGGTGCCCAATGACATACAAACCCAACTCTAAGAAGAAGAATCTAATGAGTAGAAAAACTAAAACTAAACTAAAAACAGTGGCACGACAGCCCAAGTGGGCCAAGGCCTACTGTGACCATCTCTGTTTTTTTGACCGATGCACAGGGGGTGCAAAGCATATGCCTCCCTTCAGTGGTCAGTCGAATGCGAAACTACCAATGTTTGGTTCCCAAACATGCTTGGTACTCAGTTTATCGACCCACTAAAGGGATGAAAGGCTAAGTCGACTTTTCCCAGTCCGAGGATCGAACCTCGGACCCTTGCTTCGGGAGCGTGAAACGCTATCATAAAGCCACCGAATTGTTTAATGAATAGAATGGTAGAGTGATATAACAATTATTTCATAATGGAATGACAAAAGAAATTATTAATTATATGTAAATTTAATTAAACCTGGGGCTTTTAATTAAACCTAGATTAACCTCTTTAGGCATCATCCATACTAGAGAGTTACACCTAGACTCCATTGAAGGGTTAACGGACTTTATTAATAAAGTGGGTGACCCGAGCATCTGGAACTAGGAAACATTGGGTTTGGAGTTAATGGTACAAAATGCTGATAAAAGCAGAGGTGCCCAATGACATACAAACCCAATTCTAAGAAGAAGAAGAAGAAGAAGAAATTTAATTAAAAATATTTGGTAAGAACATTACATAAAATAAAACAAATAAATAATAAAATAATAATAATCATTGTTTATACAAATGAAAAAAAAATTTAATTCTCGCGAAGGAAACTGATTAACGGCATGAACGCTACTCATTCAAGCCATGGATTGGGTGACCATAAAATAAAAGTACCTTTTTTTAATCGCGCTATGAATATTTCATAAAGCATTTGTGTCCATTTTCAAATATGCAACAATGAGCAAAATAAAAAATGTTTTCATAGATAAATTATTATTAGTAATTTCATTTCAAATGGCATCCTATGAGCGAACATAGATCTTAAAATCGCGCAGTGGTCAGTCTAATGCGAAAGTGGTCTGTTATGAAAGAAGTTAAACTGAACATATTCTGCAATAAAATTATTTTATTTCGAAATCATTTGCATTAAACAAAAACGAAAAAGAAAGTGATCAAGAAAGTGATCACTATCATTGTGGACTGCTTAGGAAACGTAATTAGCATCTGCAGGAAAAGGAAGGAAATAAGTCGCCAAATTAATTGTTAAAAGTTGCAAAGAAGTCCCACCTCGTTTATTTTAGCTCTGAGCTCGACAGCCTTGGCCTTCCCGTTCAGTTTCGATGTCACAACCAGGTAAGTGTAACCGTGTTGTATGAAAGCCAAACTGCGACCATCTAAATCCTCTGCCAAATCCTCCACCTGTAAAAACAAGAAGAGTGAATACTTGTATTTCTTTTATATATTTTTTGGCGAGACAATTTCGCGAGGAAAATGGAGGTTTTGTTGAGCCCTGATAGACGGCCTTCGACATTGATACCGTGCGTGCCATCAATATTTGTCACAGAAGTCTAACAAAGATGCTTGATTCAACAAATAAGATAAGTGGTGAAAATGTCTTTTAGGTCATCTATTAAAAACTTCTCTTCGCTCAACTTGTTGGTATACTTCAAGAGCAGTTTTTCTGCTGGAACAGAACTTGAAGAATTGAAGCGAATTTATGCCACAATTCTTTTATAACAACGAAACGTTTAAATGTTATGCGGGTTTTATTTTAAAAGAAATCTTTTTTTTTAATTTTATCTTAGGAAAAACATGAGTCATAATGCTTTGTATTTTATTTATTTGCATAATAGGTTAGTCGCATACAATATGCATAAAATCTACTCTTTTTTTAATAATAAGATGTTATATGTAATACAGAGTAAATTTAATCTACTTTCATAGTTGCCAACTCTACTGATTTTATCGGGAAAAACTCCTGATTTTTTATTATTTCTCCCGATAATGTATGAAAATCTACTGATTTTTGGCAATTTCTGAGAATAGCTTGAAAACATCCGAAATTTTGTGTTTTTATGTAATTTTATAAGTTTAATATTTATATATTGCACTAGTGTAGTAAAAGTTGCCCCATAAAATAAATATTGGGACATAAACCTTGATATTTATTTTTTACATGTCATATATTCTTTTATTTTTCATTGTTTCTTTATGAGGTCTATGAATATTTTATTAAAATATTAAGGTTAACACAAAATATGCTTCTATTAAATCATTCTCAGTATGTATAATCTAAAGAATAAAATTGTCTTTTTGCAATATTAAGGTTTTAAATATTATGTTTTAAGCAAAAATGTCACTAGTAGTGTCTTCTGAATTTTGCCCTCAAAATTAGTAGAATCTACTGATTTTTTTCCTCCAAGGTTAGCAGGTATGCCATTAATAGCCCAGTTTCTTTTGCATGACACGAAATAACGTGAACATTATTTCTTTCCAAGGTTGGTAGGTGTGTATTCTCTGTATTATAAAAATTAAATTTTAATAATTGAATGAAATAACTTCTATAAATAAAGATTACGAAACATTTAGTCATAAGAATAAATTTCGTTTTCCTATTCTACATTAAATAAAAACAAAATCACATTAGAAATTATTTTAATATTCATGCATTTCAATAAAAAAAATTATATTTAAAATATATTTTATATCAATGTTTGAAGAATTAATTAGTAAAAAAAATTTTTTAATAAAGGGGATACAATTTATATATATTTTTACATTTTAAATAACAGCACATTTAGAACTAGTATTAAAAATCTTTCTAGCATAGAAAAACTTTAAAAAAATAAATAAAAGAGCAATAAAAGCGATATTTTATTACCATTACCTGCTCCCCTTCGAACCTTTTCAAGACTCTCTGGAGAGGATGATGATATTTTCCAGGCCTCACTTGCAAGAGTTCCAGCAGGTGGCGCTCACGTGCGTCCAGTCCAGTCAGATAGACTTGATAATGTAAAATACAGTCTTTATCGATGGATAACCAAGCGATCCCACCAGCGGTGCTATTCCCACCAGTTAACAAAATGGGCATTTCTGAAAGAAATTTTCGTGATTGTGGTAAAACAATTCAGAAAGAGGCCACTAAAATCTTCCAGTGAGAAAAGTATCAACCCTCTAGCAAATATAACAGGCTTCCTTTATTTCCTTTATTTAAAAGGAGAAACAAAATTCCGAATTGGTTCAGATGTCGATTAATTTGTTTCGAAGCACAATTTTTTTAAAAACTTATACAATATATCAAAACAGACTTGTATGATGTTATTTAAAGTCTTACAAATAATTTTTGCACTAATTTAATGCTTAAAGACTTAAAAATTTTTATGTGCATTCTATTGAATATTTTATACATAAAATCATACACACTTACCATTTATTAATGCATCTGTATACAGCCTCTGACGCACTTGACCGCGAAGCTGCATTCGAACTTTATCTGAGCGTGTAGTACGAGTTCTTACCTTAAAAATATAATTTACAAAAATTTCTAAAATCAGTACCATGTATCCATAATGGATTTAAAAAAGAATGTAGAGAGAACAAAATAAACTGAAAATTTACCGTTGTACTTTCTCCAACCGATGGTCTGTGAATGATTGAAGACCGTACTTCCGGTGTGGCAGGGTAAGATACGCGCGGGGCATCTGCATATACAGTCACAGTTAAATCATCAGTTAACATCATTTCTACTTCTTGTCCACTTCTGCGGCTGAATGATCCATTACCCTGTCAACAAAAAATGTAACAATTTATTTACATGAAAATGAAATGCTGAAAGAGTAAAACTATATTTACAACAAACAACAATGAAAGAGTAAATATATTTACAACAAACAAACTTTACAGCTGAAAGAGTAAAGCAATATATTTACAACAAACTTTACAAATTTAAAATAACTGAATTTGCAATGGGATGCATGAGAAACTTTATGCTTAAACACAATTATACGAACTTTTGTATATCAGAATTCTTTGGGGTGGGAACAGAAAAACTGCAGCAAATGTTTCATGGAAGTTAAATTGTGGTAAACGGCAGAAAAAAATTCGAAAGGTTATTTCAGGAATTTTGTTTTAGGAATGAAACGAGGTACTCTTAAGTTTTGAAAATAGGATTAGATTCAAGGACGAATTTTTCAAAGGCAGACGATTCATAAAAAAATTATACCACGCGCAAATACCAGCATAAATTAAATTCTAAAAATAAATTGTTTTTGAACATACGAGCTAGAATAAGATAGCAGAAAATAGTAACAAACAAAGCACGTCACATGATAAGACAGCATTATAAAGAAAATTTCAAACACAATGAAATGATTTTTGTGTACAGTCAACCGATATTGTACTCATATAAGAAAAGAAATTTAAAATAACTAACATTTATATTTGTGTACATTTTAAATATTTGATTCATTTCCCTAACAAAACAATTTTGTTAATCAATTGAGGATATATAAATCGGAGAACTATTAAAAGAATTTAACTGTTAGTACTGTTGGGAATAAGCCAATATAAATTTTTAATTATATTTTTTCTGTTTACTTTATAAGCATTTTAGCACTTTTTTTATCTTTTACTAGATTTAAAACTTAAATCGTAAAAAAAGTTATAAAATTGCTAGACACGAAATCAAAGTAAACATGCAGTGAATACACAGAACAAAATAATGTGCTTTGACAATAATTAGAAATATATCAGAAAGATAGCACAGAAAGCGCAATACATAATAACTAGAATTCTAAGAAGATTCTACAAGATATTAGCAGCATAACACTCATCTCTATGAGTTAAATTAACATGATGCGTAAATTAATATTCTATAAATTTTATAAGTAAATCAAAATACATCGTTCCATTAATAATTTAATATAAAATACTTTTACACATATTGACATATCTAATGCTTAAAATAAATAATATTCTTTGTTCATCTGAATTTTATAAAAAAATAAAACCTTTATAAAAATAAAAATTTTATAAAAAAAATTAGAAAAATTCGAATGAAGTAAAAATATCAAGAATTTAATTTTTTGAATAATAAATTGTTATGAGTTTTGAATCGTAAATAGTGTGTGCATCTAAGATTTCAATGATATTTCTGAAGCACTTCATCACTAATCCATATCCTCATTTGTAAAAAAACTAACAATTTAAGTTAATTCTTTAAATCACTATATTTAGTTATTTCCAAATTACAATACAGTCGGGAAAATCCTAATTCAGATTAATTGAGACAAGACAGAAGAGAACTATTCAGCAGAAAATAAAGCAATCGACTGACATGCATAAATGATAGATCTTAAATGAATTAATTTTGTTGAAGATGGTTCGGAATAATATCTTATAGATTATCTTAATTAAGCCAATATATTTTTTTACTGAATTTACTGATTTACATAAAAAAATAAAAATTGTTACACAATAAACTAAAAAATACATATATTATGATCCTTTATCAGCAGAACGGATGAGTGAAAGTTTTCCCTTTTTTTGTATCCAGAGTAGTCTCGTACCCAATTACCTCTGGTAATAGCAAGTCTACTGTATACATAATACTTTCCAAACGATAATAATTTGCAGCAAAAAACAGCTCAGACATTAAAGAGTCGTTTGGAATAGGAGAAAGGGGGCGTAGAGACAAGATTTCAATCCGCTTCTACCACAGAAGAACTATTTCATACGTCAGTTGGAAGAGATGACGTTGTCGCCAGGAGTTCACAGAGAGCACGGACATTGATCTTTGTGACATGAGGAGTGAATTAATGAACTGACAAGTAACATCTTTTGGACTGTCTGTACCGAATTAGACGCGTCTACTGCTTTTGGCTACAATTGAAGACCATTGTGGAAATGGAGGACAGAACTTTTCTTCGGATTATCTTCACTGAGATAATTGAGTTCTATAGCAGCGAAACAATTAGTCGACATATAATAGCATTATTTTCATAATTCGTATGTGCTAAACAGTTATATTGTTTAATCGAAGAATATAATGTAATACATTTATAAAATATTTTTAAAAAATCGATTATATGCTCTTGAGAAAAGAAATAAAAAGCATTGTTTCGCTTAAAATTGGTGTCTATCTTTTTCTACTTCACAAATATAAAAATCAAAATAAAATATAATAATATTTTTATCTCCTATTTTCGATAACTTAGTATATCGCTTCCTCATTTCTATTGGATGATAAAAATATAGTGAAAGCAAGTATATTGAAGTCTTTCTCTTTATCACTTACAAATATAAAAATCAAAATAAAATATAACAACATTTTTATATCATATTTTCGATAGCTAAGTATATCGCTTCCTCATTTCTATTGGATGATAAAAATATAGTGAAAGCAAGTATATTGAAGTCTTTCTCTTTATCAGTTACAAATATAAAAATCAAAATAAAATATAACAACATTTTTATATCATATTTTCGATAGCTAATTATATAGCTTCCTCATTTCTATTGGATGATAAAAATATAGTGAAAGCAAGTATATTGAAGTCTTTCTCTTTATCAGTTACAAATATAAAAATCAAAATAAAATATAACAACATTTTTATATCATATTTTCGATAGCTAAGTATATAGCTTCCTCATTTCTATTGGATGATAAAAATATAGTGAAAGCAAGTATATTGAAGTCTTTCTCTTTATCAGTTACAAATATAAAAATCAAAATAAAATATAATAATATTTTTATCTCCTATTTTCGATAGCTTAGTATATCGCTTCCTCATTTCTATTGGATGATAAAAATATAGTGAAAGCAAGTATATTGAAGTCTTTATCACTTACAAATATAAAAATCAAAATAAAATATAACAACATTTTTATATCATATTTTCGATAGCTAAGTATATAGCTTCCTCATTTCTATTGGATGATAAAAATATAGTGAAAGCAAGTATATTGAAGTCTTTCTCTTTATCACTTACAAATATAAAAATCAAAATAAAATATAACAACATTTTTATATCATATTTTCGATAGCCAAGTATATAGCTTCCTCATTTCTATTGGATGATAAAAATATAGTGAAAGCAAGTATATTGAAGTCTTTCTCTTTCTCACTTACAAATATAAAAATCAAAATAAAATATAATAATATTTTTATCTCCTATTTTCGATAGCTTAGTATATCGCTTCCTCATTTCTATTGGATGATAAAAATATAGTGAAAGCAAGTATATTGAAGTCTTTATCACTTACAAATATAAAAATCAAAATAAAATATAACAACATTTTTATATCATATTTTCGATAGCTAAGTATATAGCTTCCTCATTTCTATTGGATGATAAAAATATAGTGAAAGCAAGTATATTGAAGTCTTTCTCTTTATCACTTACAAATATAAAAATCAAAATAAAATATAACAACATTTTTATATCATATTTTCGATAGCCAAGTATATAGCTTCCTCATTTCTATTGGATGATAAAAATATAGTGAAAGCAAGTATATTGAAGTCTTTCTCTTTATCAGTTACAAATATAAAAATCAAAATAAAATATAATAATATTTTTATCTCCTATTTTCGATAGCTTAGTATATCGCTTCCTCATTTCTATAGGATGATAAAAATATAGTGAAAGCAAGTATATTGAAGTCTTTATCACTTACAAATATAAAAATCAAAATAAAATATAACAACATTTTTATATCATATTTTCGATAGCTAAGTATATAGCTTCCTCATTTCTATTGGATGATAAAAATATAGTGAAAGCAAGTATATTGAAGTCTTTCTCTTTATCACTTACAAATATAAAAATCAAAATAAAATATAACAACATTTTTATATCATATTTTCGATAGCTAAGTATATAGCTTCCTCATTTCTATTGGATGATAAAAATATAGTGAAAGCAAGTATATTGAAGTCTTTCTCTTTCTCACTTACAAATATAAAAATCAAAATAAAATATAATAATATTTTTATCTCCTATTTTCGATAGCTTAGTATATCGCTTCCTCATTTCTATTGGATGATAAAAATATAGTGAAAGCAAGTATATTGAAGTCTTTATCACTTACAAATATAAAAATCAAAATAAAATATAACAACATTTTTATATCATATTTTCGATAGCTAAGTATATAGCTTCCTCATTTCTATTGGATGATAAAAATATAGTGAAAGCAAGTATATTGAAGTCTTTCTCTTTATCACTTACAAATATAAAAATCAAAATAAAATATAACAACATTTTTATATCATATTTTCGATAGCCAAGTATATAGCTTCCTCATTTCTATTGGATGATAAAAATATAGTGAAAGCAAGTATATTGAAGTCTTTCTCTTTATCAGTTACAAATATAAAAATCAAAATAAAATATAACAACATTTTTATATCATATTTTCGATAGCTAAGTATATAGCTTCCTCATTTCTATTGGATGATAAAAATATAGTGAAAGCAAGTATATTGAAGTCTTTCTCTTTATCACTTACAAATATAAAAATCAAAATAAAATATAACAACATTTTTATATCATATTTTCGATAGCCAAGTATATAGCTTCCTCATTTCTATTGGATGATAAAAATATAGTGAAAGCAAGTATATTGAAGTCTTTCTCTTTCTCACTTACAAATATAAAAATCAAAATAAAATATAACAACATTTTTATATCATATTTTCGATAGCCAAGTATATAGCTTCCTCATTTCTATTGGATGATAAAAATATAGTGAAAGCAAGTATATTGAAGTCTTTCTCTTTATCACTTACAAATATAAAAATCAAAATAAAATATAACAACATTTTTATATCATATTTTCGATAGCTAAGTATATCGCTTCCTCATTTCTTTTGGATGATTAGCATATTATGAAAGCAAGTAATCTAGAAAGCGCGAATTCTACACAAAAAAGTTATCTCTATATTAAATAGATATCATTAATATTAAAATACTAATGGAAATTATTCTTTTATTTCTAATTTATTACATATAAACTAGTAATAATTTAACATCTCAATAATGAAGTACGAAATACACTGTTACACAGCACTTCTTTTTCATAATTTCAGAACTACATAATATAATATTCAAATTATTAAGAAATTTTTCCACTTTTTTCAAAGTAGTGAAGATTAAATACGTTTTGTAAAAAAAAGAGTAATTTAGCATTGAATTTAGGAAAATTTTCAATACAGAATAAGAAAAATGTTATAAACAATATGAAAAAAATTGAACTGGTAAAAAGAAAAATAAATTGAGGTATAAAATAGTCTTTGTAATCTTAAATTGCGATTTTGTTCACATCTCATAAACAATTTTCTCGGGAAGAGTTCTTCAGAGAGTTTTTTTTTTCATATAAAAAAGTTGTGTATAAATCATTTGAAGGAACCACTGTATACTAAAGCCTCACGTCAACAAAGGATGAAAAATAAATAAATAATAACTAGTTTGACGAAATGATTGAGATATGAGAAAATTTATTTATGAATTTTTTATGTAGAATGCATAGATTTATTTACAGTTGTTACAGTTAAAAATTTGTACTGTAATTTAAATTATATACATTTGTGTTAAAATTCGTCTGAATATTTTAAAACTAGAAAGGCAAACATTTTTAAGATGGAAGTTTATTTCTTCAATCACGTTTGAAAATAAATTTTCAAATAAAACTCAATTTTATTTTTTAAAAAATTACTTTTTCACGTTTAAGAATCAACGTAATTTTTTATATTATATATACTTTTCGCAATAAAAAATACTGGAATCTTGTTATTTAAAAAATAAGTTAAGATTAGCCGCTACGAACTTTTTATTATCCACTGAACACTATTGCATTTTCCAGGAAAACGCTTCGTAGATATAAATTTACAGATAAAAGGACTTTTTTTTTATAAGGATTAAGGAAAAGTAAAATAACTCCAAGCAGTTTTCTTCACAGAAATGCACACAGAAAGCATAAAAGCAGCAAGTCTCTGTCGTTGTGAAATAGTGACTAGTATCGAACCTAGTACACCCTATTTTGAACAGCTATGTCTGACTACTAGACCAATTATAAATGTTTTAATACAACCACACACACACACATAATATCTAAAAAAATAAAAACGCTAGCACTAAATTAAATAACGAAATTTTACTATGCTATATTTGCTTTTGTGTAGTTATGTAATTAATAGCTAACGGCTTTAAATATTTGATCAAATACCTTAACTAAATTACAGCAGTATTGTATATAGCAGATAGCTATATTACCATATATGGATAAGAGAGTAAGACAAAAAGTTGTTTACCCAAGAGTCAGTAAGATTTTGAGAAACTTGTTGCAAGACTCGCATTCCAGTACCAACAGGTGTCTCCACATCAGTTTCTAATTGTATGGTTACTGATTCGATACTGGGATCACTAACATGCATCTAAAATTCATTAATGTTAAAGCATTTCATTAATTTACAGTTTTAAACATTTGAAATGATTAAATGTAAAAAAAAATTAACAATTATTAAAAATTTCAAATTACAAACATTTAAAATTATAAAAATGGACGATTATGTAAATAATATAGCAAAAGACTTGGGAAACTTTACTTAAAATATAAATATTTAATTTATTTTATAAGGAAATAACAGCATAGAAAACTTAAAGAGATACAAATTGAATATGATATAGCAATTATTGATATTATATTGAAGTATGGGTAATAGAAGTTTTTTTGTTACCTTATAATTTATGAATCCATCAGAACCTATATCAAGGATTATAAAACCTGTAATTGGATCTTTGCTCGGATCAACAATTTCAGTTGGTGTCATTACAGCTTGAAATACTGTAAAGAGAAAAAATAAGTAATTTTGCATGCTTTTTAAAAATTACTTTAGAATTCTTTATTATAATTAAATTTTTCTTGAAATTATTCTCTAAAATTTATCCCAAGATGTATTTATGAATATCCTGTAATGGATTAAAAAATTTTTTTATTTTATTAAAATTTTATGCACATGTTTTAATAAAACACGAGTTTTTGTTTTATAAAACGATAAATATAAAAAAATATTTTAGCAGTATTGATACAGAAATTATATTGTACAGTTAACAACAATAAATGCCGCCTACCCTGTGTAGTGGTCAGCGTACCTGACTGCGGATAGGGAGGTCCTGGGTTCGAATCCCAGTTCGGGCATGGATGTATTTCCTCTTTCTATCTATCTTGTCTTTGTCCTTTCCTTGAATGAATGAGGTGTGAATGGTTGCCTACCCTATAAACGGGTCCCTATGGCATGTGTGTACTGAGGAAGTCGGACTCCACACCAAAATAGGGTTCAGTTGGAAAAGTGGAGCAGCGCACCCCATGTTGTCAGCCTGGCTGGCACAAGACAACAACAACAAAATAATATTAAACGTTATAACAATATTTAAAACTATTAAATGTTTGAAAAACCATTCAAAATTGGTATATTTTAGAGAAAAGGAAATATTAAGCAAAAGCAAGATAATTTTTATAGTATTTATTGAAATATTTATGAATACTTTTCAAAATTTTACGTTAAAAGTTTCCTTTATTCTTTCGTAAAATTCATTTAAGAGTTTTTTTTTTTTTTAAAACATATACAAAATTCTGGGACATTCAGAACCGAAAAAATACAGTTCGATGGAATGTAATTAAAATACAAAAATGAACTAAATTTAAATACTTGTCACACATTTAAGTTCATATTACATAATATATAGTGTCTTTAATAGCTCCTAATAACACAACAGTACAAAATTAAACACCTTCATATGAGAACGGATAAAAATCTCGGTAAAATATTAAAAATAAAAACTGAATTGTATAGGGTTAATAATATAACAAGGAGGCGATTCTTCATCATCATCGAGTGAAATAAATATTCAAAACCATGCGCATGTCATAGGCTTAAGAAAAGAAAAGTCATTCATTAGCTGGCCGCAGTAATCGGTGATAATTATCAGTGGAAGCGATCTTCTACATCAATAAGCGAGCATACCGATGATTGGATGGTCTCCCCGAACGACAAAAGGTTGCCAACCCGGACATGAAGTAAATGAAAGATGATAGTGATAGCCTACCGTTGCAAGTGACCTTGGGCATGATTCTGCCGCTCTGGAGGCGATGTCCGTCCTTGGACGATATACGAAGTTCGAACTTCCCACTGGACAATTTCTCCTGAAGATGGGGGGCGAGATCCAGCTTCACCGTTGCGCTGTTGTAGTCCTGTGAAAAGAAACAAGAAATTCATTTTCACACTTCTGTCTTTAAAGTATGATCCATGCATGAAATGGGATGAGACATACTGGATGGGCTTTGGGTAAAGTAATTAAGCTTTCCGATATTGGCAACAGTTTTCCGTCCAAGTCCTCAAAGAACAAACTGACAATCAAAGGCACGTCTCGAGCATCTGAAATCATAACACGTATCATCATTAATTCAATCGGATCAAATATTTAAATAAACGTTAGAGTTTGGTGATTTAATTTTTGCAAATGCAACGTTATTATTCATTTTGTTTTCTATTGTTATTGTGAATTTTTAATAAAAAAAATTAATGTTGGTGTTAGCGAGGTATTAATCTTAAGATTTAAAAGAGATCGCTTACAAATATTCCAATTATTAATTTAGAATTCTATTAATTAAGGAAATTTTAAAAAATTATATCATCCTTGCAGATTTAAACTAACAATAATGTGGATGCTTTGTCTTGTCTTTTTAGTAAAAGTTTACAATCGGGTACATCTTGATTCTTTGGCGATTTTTTGACGCTAAGATGTGACTAACAAGAAAGCTGCTACGCTAAAGCTATACAAAGATAGAGTTACCAGAGTTACGAGAAAGTATAATTTATCGCCAAACCACAGAAGGAGTACCCGATTTTACATCGAATCCATCATTTTCATTTTGCTTTTCTTCTTTTCTATTGTCAACGTGTTAATGGTTTGAATCAATTAAAAATGGTTTCTCAAACCGATGCTTTGGCCTTTATATATGAAATCGTTTTATTAACAAAATGAACATCGACACTATTATCAGACATTCTATGGTGAAATTCGCTTTATTTGCTGCCGCTCGAAGAATGCGATTCGCCGCAAATTCGTCGACAAGTCAGATTTACGATGCCATCTCAATACGATGTCTTAATTAATTATATGTGACGATGATGAAACGTTATTTGTGACGTCATAGATACTTTAAGCCAATGAGTATTGTAATAAAGTGATATCTCATCATGGAACGAAAGAAACAACCTCTTAATGGTTAATAATCATAGATGGAGGATTTAAATAAGAGAAATCATGCAGAAAATTTTTAAAGCATAATTTGATTAATTAACATTTTAGATAAGTTAACAAATTTATTCATACAAAAATACCTTTTGCTGTAAAAATACCGTTGAAACCAAGAGACACGTGAATACTGTCGGAAACAGGAAAGATGTTGGCCATGCCTCCAGTGCCCAGAACATTACTGGTACTCCTGCTGTCTGGCAATAACAGCGTTCCATACGCTTCTACGAAAAATTGAGAGCACAATAATTAATTTATATAATTTCATTAATAATAAGTTTTAATTCTTAAATTAATAAAGTGTTCAAAGAAGGATACAGTTAAATTATTTCACAGAATCGTTGTTGTTGCACCAGCATGCTTCACTGTACCTAGGCCCTGAGTTGGGATCTACCAGTTAGACAGAAGCAGACAGGTGGAGACTGCGTGGTTTTGAAGCAGGGACGAAGTAGAAGACCCCCAATACTTGGCCTGCCACACCTAGAAGTATCATTTCACTTGGAGGACATTGCGACCACGACCCTAATTAACGTGCCCCAGCTGCCATTAGCGATCACGACGGATCTTCGGTCTACCAGGATTCGAACTTACTACCTACCGATAGTGAGAACGATGCCCTAACCAACCACAGCCCTCGTCTTTCTACTGGCCACTTGAAGTGTATGATCTTTGAAGACGGTGAAAGAAAATACCCATCATGCCCCAAGTGCGACAATGCTCCGTTTTGCTCGCAACACATCTTCTTGAAGTGCTTGGGGTTTTCTCGTGAAGAGGCTGTGAAAAGCCCACATCTGCTTTTGGACTTTTTGGCTATCTATGATCTCATGGATCTGGTCTAGTTCCACTAGACTAGATGGGGACTAGTCCCACCCACCACCACAGCCCTTTCACAGAATGGTGCAAAAATTCGATTAGAAAATATATTACTGAATATATTCTGATGAAAGATTGCGCAATTTATTTGTACCATTCGTTAAGTGTTGTCATTTATTTGTTGCACCATATATTCTTTTAGTACTGCTAATTCTATGGAAAATAGAATGTGCAATGTTTATGATACAATACATAAACAAACAATTTGGTATTCTTCTAATACATATAAGACAATTTTGTATAAACACCCATTTGTATACAATAAACTGACACAAGAACTCGGAGAGCAGTAGTACCATATCCTTAAAAAAGAGGGAACTAAAATAGCTCAAAAATTTTTATTGCACTTGGTAATTGTAAATTTTTTAATGTATTTTTAAGAAAAAGCTTGATAAAGATCTTCAGAGTGAGGATTCAATGGGATAATTGTCCCCTTAATCACAATATGGGATTTGATTGAAATTTCGTTTTATTTCGTAGCAGTTGACGCCAAAAGTAATACAAATGCTTTTGGCGTCAAATGAATTACTTTAAAAATACGTGAGCAATTGTTTCTCTGCTTCAGTTTTATTTTCTGCAGTAGACGCAAAGTGTACTGTAGATATATGCAACTTAATATACTTCAAGCATTTGCTTACCATCTTCGGTAATATTTTATCGCGCAGTTAACGTCAACAGAGGAAGCTATTACAAGTGAGAATACGGCAGTGTTCGTGAAATAGCAGTTACATTTGCTATGGTACTATTTCAAAATCATGGACATGCAGAATAAAAGTAAATATCTATTAAATTTTATTCTTTCATCTTCGCAGTCGTTTGTCCGTTATCTATTTACAGAGCAACTGTACATCTTACACAGGGGGGGGGGGAACTAAAAATGGCAGGGTAGACAGGGTAAAAATAAAAAAAGAACAAAAGATAATAGATGCGTTCCAGTGGGATGTATGTCACTGACTGAATAACACGATGCTACCAAATTGTGGGCATGAACTCCTCTCCAGCAGACAGCATGGTACCCACCACTACTCAAAATGCAGGCAATCAAACAAAAGGGGGGAGGGAAGGAATCTGCGCTTAAGCTACTGATTTTAAGAGCATGAACTTTCCTTTCGAGCAGCTGTTAGCGATGCTTACGTTTTACCTAAGGCAGTTTCTCAAGAAAAACGGCACGCGAGCCTAGACAGCACGACAGACAGCTTCTGAGGTTATTTTTGTCTCTTTACCCTCGGATGACAAATATTGAAGAACCCCTGCCCCCCTCCGTTGTCATCTACTTCTTTTTTTTTTCTCCTAACTGTTCTTGGCGTACGACGTTAAAGGTTTACTCGCCGCATGCGAGTTGAGCAGTTTTCACGCTACATCTACATTTCATACTCCACTCTTCGTTGATATATGTGAAGATAACCTTTAATTTCACTGTAGTTTCTCGGTAAATGGGATGGGGTGGCAGCAGCGCCGAGACAACAAATTGCCGAGAACAGATAAGAGCATTCCCGCTTGCTAAATGAAGATTGCCTCTTATTCGTTTCAAATTATGTAAAAATTGTAAAACAGTTCAACAAACTGTCATCTTTAAGAATAATAAGGCACTAAAATCCATTCTGCTTTAGGTATCTTGAAAACATATAATCATGATGTCATTTAAAGTATCAATTTTATTTTCAGGATATTTAACCATTATCTATAATTTAACCTATTGATTGCAGTAAGGTCATCAAAATTACAATTGAGAATGAAACAGAAATAAAAATTTATAATATTAAAATATCGAATATAATTATACTACGCTGAATGGTTAAACTTCTATCCTTTAGTTTTAACAGTTTTACTCCCACTTCAGTTGAGGATATTTGTATTGGTTCAGATAGTTTATATATATATATATATATATATATATATATATATATATATATATATATATATATATATATATATATATATATATCCGCAAAGTGATAAACAATAAGTTTTTATTTAAACTGAAAATATTTTATAGCTGAAAGACATGAAAAATGCAATTTCCAGCCTCAAATATTTTTGTCAGTTTCACAACTTATGTAAACAAAGAGTATCTTTATCCAAATTAGCCATAAGTAACTTAATAAATATGGGACGTTATTATATTTAAAAAATCTATAACATATAAAAGGAAATTAATTTGGATCAGTTTTTTTTTTTTTAAACTCGTTGGAGTTTTATGTAAATTTTTTAACTATTTTTCTTCAGAACATAAGATATTGCAACATCTAAAAACAGTTATTTTCATATAAGTATATTAAAATGTAAAAACGTCTAATTTCATATTATGAGTCATACTAAAACTTAACATTACTTTTTGAAAATTTCGATTCACACAATTAAGAAAATTAAAAGAGTGTCTAAATTTAACGAAAGAGGGATATATATTTGATATATAGAACAGTAAACATCTGTCATAATTCTTATTATTCATTATTAAAATATAAATATTAAATGTATGTTATTTATAATAACTTACGCGTAATAAAAAATAATTATTTTTCAGAAGATAATATAACAGGAAACGGTGCAACAAATAGTCAGACCATATTGTTGCGATTCTTTTATACACTGATAAAAAATTCGTTGAGCAAGCAAAAAAGTTAAAAAGTATGAAATAAAGAATATATACATATAACAAAATGCAACACAGAAAAAAATGATCCACAAAAAATATAAAGGAACTTTAATTCTTGAGAAATAATAACTTATTCACAACACTCATTATCGTTTTACATCTTCTTTAGCGGGGATCTCCATGCATAAAACGTTCTTACGCATAAAAGCTAATTTGAAAGAGAGCTATTATTTGTGAACCATTACAAACCTTCCACGCCTAAAATACTGAGCTGAAGATCAAAGCGATGATCATTAAGTATGTCAACAGCACAATCGATAAATTGCATAAGATATTGCCATTTGCTTAAGTTACAAGTCCAATAAGGTATTTAGGGACTTGAAATACTATCGTCGTATGTTCAGTAAGCCGCCCATCCTGTCTAGTGGTCAGAGTCCCTGACTGCGGATACGGAGGTCCTGGGTTCGAATCCTGGTTCGGGCATGGATGTACTTTCTCTCTCTATCTATCCTGTCTTTGTCCTTTCCTGGTATGAATGTGGAGTGAATGGTTGCCTACCCTATAAACGGATCCCTATGGCATGTGTGTACTGAGGAAGTCGGACTCCACACCTAAAATAGGGTTCAGTTGGAAAAGTGGAGCAGCGCACCCCATATTGCCAGCCTGGCTGGCACACGGCAACAACAACATGTCCAGTATAGTTATCATATTTGTTCATCATTCATTGTATGATCAGAAGCACATACATATTATGCATTTGTTACATTTTATTGAATTGGTTTGGTTTACATACCGGTATTTTAAGAAAATCACAAGTGAAATCTAACAAATGAATGGTTAGAATTTTGACTCTTTCGGTTCAATAACTTATGTGCTCAAATATGATCTTAGGTATGGATGCTTTTAATGCTTTAAAATCCCTCTTTAAATTTTATATCCAGATCTAATTAACCGTTAAGGGAAAAGATTGCGAAAAGATTACAGAAAAGATTACTCGTATTGGGGAGTGGAAAATTAAAGTGCTTAAACTTTAGTTTGTTTTATGATATAGTAAAATAATAATGCATGTAAAAATTATTAATACGTATATATATATATATATATATATATATATATATATATATATATATATATATATATATATATATATATATATATATATTATTACTCAAAGAATTCGGAGCAAATTATTGCATTCATAAATTAATTTGATGTTACTAGAAACACTTTGGTTTACATACCGGTATTTATGGAACTGTGCTTCATAATACGTCCTCCCACAATTCCGTCAGGATGAGTATTAGTCACCAGTACAAATAACAATCGATCTTTCTGCAGTAACCGTCGATATATTTTGGGAACTTTCCTCCAAACGCCACATACCTGCCAATATATATATTTTTTTGTAACGTTAACTTGAAATTATTAATACGAATTATTTAACACGTGGTGCTTATATTTTAATAAAAATTAACTTTAAATTATTAATAATTTTGAAAATTACTTTTGATCCTTGAATATGATGAGGAGCAACAGGTATCTCATGTTCTTCAAGAATATTCCCTTCTTCGCTGGTAAAACGTACAGAAATGGGTCGGGGAATTCTGCAAAATTGAAAAAAAAAAAAAAACTGTAAATATAGATAACAAACGGTATTCGGACATTACTTAAAATTTGTATTTCCGACGTAACCGAAAAATAAGCAAAATAGATTACTGTGCAAGTATGAATTTAAAAATAAAGGCAATCATTATAAATGAAATAGAAAATTCAGGCCTTCATAAATGAAGGAGAATTCAGTTATTTAGATAAGATATGTGACAAATAGAAATGGAATTAGTTTATGGAAAAATGTTTTATTTTACATACAATTATATACAGGGTTACATAAAATAACAATGTTTATAACATAATCTTAAAAGAGTCCGATAACTTTCTTAAAAATCTCAATTACGACAATCAATCGGGGGACATTATTTGACGGATAATTCGTCTTTCAGAAGAGATCTTGAAAGCCCAGACACTGTAAAATCAAGACCAGACAACAACAGAACTCTGTAAAATCACCAGAAAATATCCGAAATGTCTTATTGACTTCATAGCTTTGTGTGAAATTTTTCGCAAGGTAAGTTTTCAAGTTGAGTAAATATAAAAAATCGGAAGCAATAATAAATATTCATAAGAATATTTCAATCAAAAAGATACAGCATAAAAAAATAAATATACAATTATATATGAAATAAAGAGTCATTAATAACGGCTGTAATTAGCAAAAACAACGCAAAATCCACATAAATTGCAGATACATTAATATAGTAAGGAAAAGGCAATTTATTTACAAGCTGAATAATACACTGCCTATAATTAAAAGGAGGCGAACTTTGCATGAATAAAGTACAGCCACCAATTAGAAGTCGGGATTGAACATGAATCATGGAAAATATGCGGATGGCCTTTGATGATTCCGACACCATTGAAATATTATAAAATTGATTTTGCGTTTCTTTGCGATGACATTAGGCTACTTATCTTTAATCGCAAGTAAATATTCACGCATAAATTATATAAAAAAAAATAAAAATTACATAAAACAATAAAATATTTCATTTTAGTCATTGTGATAACATTAATATAACGCAAACTAACATAATATATATGAATCCACATAAGAAAGAGATAATTTAACTTAAGCTTTGGCAAAGCGATTTCATAAGAAATTATAATTTAAAATTAGGATGAAACATACTGAATCTTTACATTTACATTTTATTCATATAATCAAAAGTATTATAGTAAAATTTGAATTAAATGTCACTTTCTCTTCGTTATTTTCATTCATTATCCATTTAATATAAGATTATTTCCAAAAATCTCACTTTAAGCATTAATTCCTTTCTGAAAAAAAAATTTCTACAAAATAGTATCTCAACCAACTTTATTCGAATCAATAATAATTAATAGGAAACTAATATCGTTTTATTTTCTACAAAATCAAATTATAGGACAATTTTAAAACATTTTTAGATAAGCTAAAATTTGTTGTTTGAATTGGGTATGCGCTATGATTAATATTTGTATTCACTTTTAAATTTGCAATTTTATTACACTTTTACTATTTCATTTAGAGGTACCTTGTAGATATCTAAAATTTATATATATTTCAAAGCACATAAAGAAATATGAATGGGTTTAGATTTTGTCTCTTGCTATATGCCCACTTTAGTCAGCAAACAGTTCAGTGCAGTACCAGTTGGATAGTTCATAACAAATACAACAGTAGAATAGGTTGTTTGAATCAAATAAACTAAAATAATATGGAAACTATAAGTTTTTTGTGTGCTACACAAAAAGCAATTTTATTTTCATACTCAAATGACGTTGCTTTAGTTTCCACAAGAGACTAAGATGTTAAAGGTTAATTATAGATTAGTTATCTATTACAGCTTTGTTTCAACAATTTTCTTTACATTATATAGGAAACTCATTTATAAAAATTTCCATCCATTTCTATAATAGATATTAAAATTCATCTTATGCTTTTCTCTGCGATTACATTAAACAATAACAATGGTAAGGCATAATTGTTTAAAACACTTTATTTCAAATATAATACTATCGTTATAAATTATTGAATACATTCTAATAACATTTACTGTTACTAGAATATTTTGTACAGTAGAGTTTCTTTTGTAAATTTTGGAAAAGCAAATATTAATTTATTCTAGCAGAAATCCATCAAGATGCTGTAATAAAATTGTAGAATGGTTAGCACAACTAAGTTGGTTTTAACGATATTTTAGGGGAAAAAAGTCAAATATGAGAGTATTATAATATATTCGATTAGATGTCGCAAAAAAAATGTCACAATCGGCACTGCTAAATTTATTTGCAAATTTCTGAGAAAGCAGAGTCGGCAAATATAACAAATATTACAATTCATTCTCTTAGTAAAACAGAAACATTATGAAATAATATGACAAGGACAAAAACTTACACTTATATTATTTTTAAGATAAATATATAACGTTAATTGTAATTTTATCTTATTTAATTATTAAATTAATTTTTAAGATTAAAAAAATATTTCGAAATATTTTTTTATCCTCTAAGACTAGCGCTTCGGCTCTCGAAAAAAAACGAAAAAAAATTCAACATTCTTAGGATTCTGAAATTGGTTTCTTCTCTGTCTTTGACTTAATTGCAGATATTGTTAACTAAAGAACAATTTTGAAAGAACAAAATTTAATAGCTAAATGAAGATAACGAAAATCATTCACATAAGAAAAGAGAGGTTAAGCGAAGTTAAATAAAGTGGCCGTAATTGACAGATGAATGATAATGTAAGAGAATATATAGCAAAAGAACAAAATAAAATAGTCAGGGTGTTCAGCAGACGGATGCCAGCCGACAGGGAAGGAGATGGCTGATCACTTTCAAGGCTGTCAAGTTCATAGTCTTGAAACCTACGCAATTTGACACGCGGGGAATGGCAACATCATATTTATATTGCAAAGTTGTTTCTGCAGACACGTGCAAATGAATCATTAATATGAGAGAAAGAGAGAAAACTTGGCGCAGGTAAGTTGTTTTCACGAAGAGTTTCAACTTTTTAAAACCAAAAATTTTGAAAAAAATTTTAAATTTTGAAGAGAATATTTTTAATTTCCATTTTACAAAAAATGACTAAAATAGTCCATTATTTTAACACTCAACTACCTTATAACATTTCAGTGAATTTACAACTGAATAAAAGAGACAAGAATTCGGCACAAATAACTGATTTCATAATAAAATTTCCATAAAAAATATGTTTATTCACTTACCCTCGATAGTTGATGGTGTAGTGTAAATCTCTTTTCGTGAATACGAAATAACCTCGAGCGGCGCCAGACACCATAACAGGTGGGAATAACAGTTTACCGGTCAGTAAGGCAGTGAATTCTATAAAACAAATAAAACATGTGTTAGAACTTAATTTCATAACCCATTGGAGTTATAAATAGTCAGTGAACATTGCTTACAAAAAAAAACATATGACGAACACAATTTCAACTTAATATTTCCAATGCCCTGAATTCAGTGAATTTAAGATGCTATCGTTTGAACTGATGAAACTAATCTTAATTTTGGCGTAGTTTGTCACTCTACAATCACCTTTTACGCATGAAAAATAATTGGAATGGTATCTATAGTATAAATTAGATTCTGAATCATGGCAACCATCCAGCACAAAAGAGGGAAAAATAATTTATAAATTCTTGAATTAAAGATCGAAGCACATTGACTATTTAGTTATAGAAATAGATATTGTTACAAAATCTGAATATTTTTAACTTTTTCAATCTAAACAACAACAACAAAAATTTGAGAAGAGATCATGTGACAGTTTTCATTTAATTGAAATTGAGCACATTCTTAGCAGAATATTTCCTAAATAACTCAGTCTGTGCTATATTCGTAGCAGCAGAGATATACTTACAATAAATGTTAATATTATCCTCAGAAATCATACACTGATACATACATACATATATATATATATATATATATATATATATATATATATATATATATATATATATATATATATATATATATATATATATATATTTGATACTTTCAAGGTCCAGTTTGCCAGTTATTATAGAGCTGTATGACTCGTAACATTTAACAGTCAAACAGTTTACACTTTTCGATTTTCTTCCCAATGAAACAAGGAAGATCAATGCCGAATTCAGAATAACAAAATGTCTTACTCAATCTTCAGTACTGTCTCTCTAATTTGAAAATAAAAGAAAGAAGAAAAATTTCTTGAGTCGCGCCACTTAGGCTAAAGCAATAACTTCCATTGATTTCAGGTCAACGCGAAGTCGTTTTTCTTAAGAAGTCATTTTTTTTTCTTTTCTAAATCAAAATGTAAATATTCCAGATAAGTGAAGCGTGCTCTGCATATACATTTAATGGAGAAGGGAAATACAAGATAGTCATCATAACACGCCATATTTGGTCACACTGAGAAACAATTTTCTCTAATTATATACAGGAGACAATTTTTCTAAATATAAAGTGATAAGACAATTCATTTAATAATAAATTTTAAAATATTTAACTGTGATTCTATACTTTTTTGTATTGAAAAATATAATGAAATTCAAATAGAATATAAAATCTTACTTACATATTCAAGAAAAATTTTCAGTGAATGAATTCTAAAGAAGAATACATAAATATAATTTGTATGTAAAAAGATAATTTGTAACACGTAATTTAAAAAATATTAAAAAGTGCCACAAAAGTGAACAAAAAAATTGGCACTTTTTTGTATTAAATTCTTAAGCAAATTTTAAAATTTAATAATGGAAATTGAAAAAAAAACGATTTCACTTATAAAATTTAATTTTCAACTTTATTCTGCAAAACCTTAAGTTAAAAAAAACAAATATTTGGACATACTGTTATATATTTTTTAGTTAAAAAGAATACTTTTATATAAATTTTTTTTTATTCAAATACTTTAATGTATCGAATTTGTCTTCTCAACAACAGAAAACATAGTTCATTAATTCTCACATTAGAGAACAATTGACCTTTTCTTTTTCCGTTTCCTATAGCTGCAAAGTAAAATTTTAATAATTTCTAATTTAATATTATTAGTGAATGAGATTCAATATTTTTTAAAATAAAAAATCTTTAAAATATTAAACACATTTTTTTGTTTCACAAATTTAAAATCAGGTTGTTCAAATAGGACGATCATTATCAGCATGATAAATTCCAATTTATGTTAATCAATAAAACAATTTTTCATGATCATTATAAAGATATACGCTGTAGGACAATTTTGAAAATACTCATATGTATCGACTTTTTTATTTAATATATTACCTATGTGGCTACAAAAAAAACTTCTAGCAAATATTATCGAACAAATGAAAGTTCGATGCTTAATAAATATGGCTACCCTTTTTTGGCCTTGCTTGAAAATGATCCACGCATCGATAAATGATTATAATTTTTTAAACAATATATAGAGTTATGTTATTATTTTATAATACATTTTTTCACCGGTGAAAAAATTTCTTTCTGCTTGATATTCATCATCCCATTTTTATTGTTGTTATTTCAAAGTCTCAGACGATAAAGAAAACCGTCTGCAAAGGCGTGGTCGGAAAGTATTGAAACTGGCGCCTTCTACTTTTCTTTATGATCCAAAAGAAAACAAGAGTCAATAAAAACTTATCTAGATGCAGCAGGTGGGAAGGGAAGGGTGCACAGAACTTTTTACATGAAAGAATAACACTTTTCATCATTAACCTTATTCACCAGGTAAATTTCAATATCGCAAAAATCCCAACATTAATAATTTATGGTAAGAAAACTTGTTGCTTTAATGATATTAATCTACAAAATGATCCTCGTATAACAAGCACACGAAATAGATTGCACTTGGGAAACTTCACAAATTGATTCCAATTTTTTGATTAATGGCTAAATAACAAGATATTTTGAAATAATGTAACATTTGTGATCATTTGTTAGAAGCATTTTGTGATCATTAGTAAGAATTGGTGCACATAATGAAGCATCCACCTACAAAAGACAGGCATTAGCTCTGAACATAAAATAATCTGCTTCAATATCTCACTAAGTAATTAAGAATTCACATTTTCAAATTGACAATATAGACTTAAGAGAACATGATTATATATATTTTTATGGTAATATATAGTCTCAAAACACATGCAATAAATTAAAAGCTCTAATAGTTTTCAATCCCAAGAATCTTTTAACACACAATTTATTTTTATTAATTTTTGTATAAAATAAATTTGTTTTCGAAGAAAGTTGGCAGTATTTCCGAACGCTATCTGATCATCTTTAAAAGAATCCTCAACGAACTAAATGCCAATGTCAAACGCTGGGGTAGATGCCAACTAGAAATTTGAAATAAAGCCAACGTTACTCACAATTTAGTGTTACAATGGCAGTGTTTTCAAAAACTTGAGATTCAGGTGTTGAAACGCGCCTCTGAACATCATTAGTAAGAGATTTTCCACGAGAGATTTAGAAAAATAAACTAAATGAAGGACCAATCAAACAAATATAAAAAGTTTCCAGGAAGACAAAAATAAAATATTTCTTCTCAATTTTTCTCTATAAATTACAATATAATATTTAATTTAAATAAAAAAAACTCAAATTTTTTCTTGACTTCATGTAATTTCTGAGTTTATTTTCAACAGCTTATAACAAATGTTTCATTTCAAGTTGCATTGTCACATGTTTCAATATACTAGGAAGATAAAAAAAAAAAAGGAATGATGGGCAATCGTCCATGTGACGAAGCTATTCTTGACAGAGAGGTGCTTCACACCCACACAAAATAAAGCAGAGAATATGGCAGTCGAGTTATCTATCGATAGCAGCAAGTCTTTCGATTACCTGATTTATCGAATCGAAGTACTTTTTGTTGAATTTGCATTTTATCCATGCAAATTATAGCCGCTGTATCATTTATGATAGATTGTTACTGCTAAAAAACGAATAATTTATACACGAGTCTGTGAAAATTGAAAGAAACCACAAAAGATGCTTAATATTTCATAGATGGAAATGAATTCCAGTTTGCATAGCCTAAATGTGAAATGCAGAACATTTACAATAACCAAATTCCCGTATCCAAAGTTGAATCCCAACAAGAAAGCAACAGTATCCTTCTTTGTATACGTCAAGTTTGATCAACGCATTTTTTACAGTCGGTTTTAGCAGTTTTGGAAAATTTAGCAAATTAACAAGCAGGAAGACGTTAATAATATTAAAATAGTATCTAACATTTTTGATCGTGTTCTCGTATTTCTGAATAATATATATTGGATGAAGTAATTTTCATTCTGAATTGCATGGCGAATTGAAAGTTAGAGAGAAGCATTCTTTTAGGTCATTTTTGGTAAAGATCGAAGAATAATTAAACCAAGGTTATATAATAGAGTGGCCTCATCAATCCCCTGACCATGGTACGTTACCTGGAACCAGGGGGTACGTTGAGCAGCCACCAGGCACGTCGGCAGGTGGTGGATTGCCGAATGTCCTGTAGGAATGACAGGATAGCCTTGAATATAGAATCAGAGGCCGCGAACCAGCTCCCGTAAACCCTGGTGTTATGCGATCCGTGCCTAGGGCTAATTGGCACCACGGTATTGGTGTCTTAACGGAGCCTCTAGTTGCCTGGCGAACTTCTAGAGTAATTTGCCTTGCCCAGTAACTCAGGCAATGCTGGGTGGACATATATTACCTGAGCTTTTTAATTGTTATCTTGTGGCTGAAAAGACACAAGAAATAACAAACCTTTCTGCATTTGCAGGTGAAGCCTCTGAAGTAGACCTTGCTGAAAAAGACAAGGGAACTCAGAGGCAATCTTGTAAAGGGGCAGTAATGAATCCTTCACTTGAGGTAGAAATGACCTCCAAACCATCTTCTTCTGGTGAAAGTCAGGAAGCTATCCCTAGCATGACTGACTTTCTGACCAGATGGGACTGTTTCAGCAAGACCCTATCTGCTGGAAATGTCATACGCAAGAGGAAACGGCAGAGCATATCATTTACGAATGTGAGGCTCTTGCCCTCCCTAGATTAACTTTTTTAGGCATCATCCATACTAGAGAGTTACACCTAGACTCCATTAAAGGTTTATCGGACTTTATTAATAAAGTGGGTGACCCGAGCAACTGGAACTAGGAAACATTGGATTTGGAAATAATGATACAAAATGCTGATAAAAGCAGAGGTGCCCAAAGACATACAAACCCAATTCTAAGAGGAAGAAGAAGATGGTACGTTAAAACTGGTAGTGGTCGCAATGTCCTCCAAGTGAAATGATACCTCTGGGGTGGCAGGCCAAGTATTGGGGGTCTTCTTGGTCCCTGATTCGAAATTACGAAGACTCAACCCTGCTGCTTCTATTTAATTTGTAGAGCTCAACTCAGGTTCAGGGAAGCATGCCGGTGCAACAACAACAATTCCCTGACCTATCTTCAATAAATATTTAATTATTTAAAACACCTTATCTGTTTTCTCTGACCTATCATATTAACGTAACTCGAAGTATAGTTTCACTCTATTAGAATTCACGAAAACCACAATATTTTTTATGCTGTAGAAATAAAGTTTAACGTGCATTTTAGACATTCATTTAAAAATTTTAATTTTCATTAAATCATTTTTATTAAGTACTTATTATTGATAATACGGAATGAAATTCGAACTAAGTGATTGTTTCATGTATACGAAGGGATTTGATTTCCTTTTAATTCGTTAACAATGCTTTTGTAGTGAATTAAAACTCAAAATGAAGTAATTTTCTGTAGCGTTTTTCATTAATCACGCAATCAACACACTACCTTCCATTAAAGTCTTAAGGACATATAGTCTGTTCAACTACTTCAAATGTAACAATTAAAGTCCCTGAATAAAAATATTTTTTTAGGAGTGACGTCAATAAGTTTGCATATCATTGTTAGCCGAAGTTTGTTATGACGATGACGTCAATGCGTAATTAACGTAGCTCATTTCCTGATATTTAATTCTAAATAAATAAAACTCAATTGAACAAAAGTTTTAGGGTGTACGCACGAGAAAATTATTACTCTTTTTTTACTTTAGAGACTCTTTTTAGGTCTCTTTAGATCATAATCATTTAAAGTACCTATTAAAGGAAATCCGAAATATCTGGTGAAAATAAAGAAAAATTAGATGTTATGTTTATAGATGGATGCTAAATAAATAAACCCAAAATTCTAGCCATAGTTATAATGAAAATAAAATAGGAAAAATAGCAGTATACAAATCTGTTTTCTTGTGCTGTATTCAAATAATGTGCTGCTTTGTAAATGAATCCAATACTGAATACAGCTACAAAGATGCAGTAAGAAAATTCATTGCTTTGTTGGTTTTCAATGTAAAAATGTTGTTTCAATGAAGCCGAGACGGCAGCTGAAATATAGAGATCTGTTTTTCGGTTCAAAAATTCATAGGTTCGATTCTTGTCGACGTTCACAGAGATTCGAAATCCATTAAATTGTTGGTCTCAATCGAATTTTCCTTTTACATGCAAAATGTGAGACAATCGACAAACTAAAAGTGTCATTCAAATATTATTTAAAAACATGCCGACCAACTTGTCTAGTGGTCAGCGTGCCTGACTACGGATAAGGAGGTCCTGGGTTCGAATCCCGGTTCGGGCATGGATGTACTTTCTCTCTCTATCTATTCTGTCTATGTCCTTTCTTTGTATGAATGAGGTGTGAATGGTTGCCTACCCTATAAACGGGTCCCTATGGCATGTGTGTAGAGCAAAGTCGTACTTTCACCTTCATAGTGTTCTGACTAAAACGAAAGACGCTCCCAATCGACTTAATTCGCATAGCATAGCGAGCTTGGCTTGTCCAAGTGTCATTGGTAAACTACAACAACAACAAAACATTAAGCTATTTTTTACACGTCCTTACCAGTAAGACAAAATAAGTACGTAATTATAATTAATTACGCAAGATAGCTACGATTACTTCTCTTTTTCAATATGTGAACACTACAAATTTTTTCAATTAAAAACTTAGACTACGATACATTTCTTTTAAAGAAAGTACAGCTCAATTTTTAAAGAAATGCTTTTTATAGAAAATGAAACATCTTTAAATGTCAAAATGTTACTCAAGATGATAAGACAGTTTTTGAGGTAGTAATTCAGTGTCTGTGTTGTGTTCCTTTAAATATTTTTTCTATCCTAAATCCTTTCTTCCTAAAAAATACTTTAAAATTTCAAATCAAATCATTTAAAAGTATTGGAAACATTTTAAAAATTCAAAATAATAAGCCTTATTTTCTGAATCTTATGCAAAGAGACTCTCTAAACTGCATACACAACGCTTGAACGCCCCAAACTTTATTAACAGTACTAATTTTTAGTTGCTGAAGAAACTAATTTATTTACATAACAAATTTACAAAAAGATATTATTCAAAATGCTTGAAAATGCTAATGTTAACGATGCCACTCATTAAGTGCATTAATTATACAGTACACGAGATTATTATCGCCTTCAGAAGTTGGGAAAAGAAATTTCCACAATTATATCTTTCCACTAATCGCTGAATTTTTAAACGATTTCAACAATTAATAAAACGCTTGATTAAAATATTTTTAAAACATTGCACTTGTTTACTGTTTTATAATTAGCATGCAAGAAAAATTTAACATCAGTCATCATTAAATGAGAATATGCCTTCTTTATTATTGCTTACCTTTCAACATTTTATCTTCATCTTCAGATTCTAGCTTCCTTGTTGCGATATCTTCTTCCAGGTCGGCGTAATCTAGAAAAACAAAAGAAATTTTATTGTTGCAGAGAATTGTTTTTCTCAAACAGGAACAATGTTTTGAGAAGTTAAAAAATTTTTTATATTATGAACCATTGATTGCCAGGTAAATAAGAAATAGTGAAGTAATTTATTACTTTTAATTCAACTCAATCAATAATTAACAATGTAACATTGAAATAAGTTATAAGAAACTGTTTCAAAAATGAATGAATGCATATGATTCTTTCTGGCAAATAATGAACTGTATCGTTATACATATAATCTTTTTAATAACATCATAATATAATTAAAATTATAATTTAAATTAAATTTAAATATTTTTAATCAATAGCTGTTTCAATATAATAAATTAATTTTTCACGAAATCACTTTACAAGCAAATAATTATATGAAACTTAATATATTAATTTTAAACTAGTAATAAATTGTTATGCATCACAGTATATTATCATTTCATTTCTTAAGGAGTTCAATTGATCTAACTAAATAATTGTCTGATTTTAGGTTAATTTAAAGTAAATTAATTTTAATCCATAATTATCAATGTGCAACATTGAAATAATGTGCTGCAAAAACGCTTCACAAACATAATTGCACGCGAGTTTTATGGAAAACGCATTAAATAGTTAACAGCTGCAATAATTATTAAAGAAAAAACAATTTAAAGGAAGGCTGTAGTTTTTTTCTTGTGAGTATAAAGGATTCATATAATTTATTTAACGAAATACTGTCTTTAAAAAGAGAGCCTTTCAAATACTTAAAGATACAGATTTCTACAGTATTTTGCAATTAATTAAAATATTTAACATTTACAACGAAGAAATAAATTTTTTTATAAGATGGATTTTCAACTTGAATAATGTTAAAAATCAAAGAAAAAATATTTCAAGAAAAATATTAAAATTCAAACTAATGTGGACTATAAATATTTGCATTGTTGATTAAAATAATTAATGTTTCTTTGAAATATTTAATATTTTTGAATATGAAATCATTACCATGAAAATTTCCTCATTAAATTATCATGAAGTCATATGTGTAATTTCTGGTGAAGTCTATTGCAGAAACGATTCCTCATATGCAACAGCTATAATCCCCTTATATCATGCATTAAAACAGATTATTTTTTAAGCATTACAAAGTTCTTAATTTGTTATGAAATTAAAAATAATTTTCAATGTTTACCGTTTAAAATTAATGTAGCAGTTGTAAGAAAATTTGATTTGAAAAATTTCATCCATTGATCTATTAAAACATTTTAATTATATATATGTCGATGAAAATTATAAAGAAATTTTTTTAATAAGATTGCATTTTAAAAATTGAACTATATTTATACGAGAGTAGCAATTCTAAAATTCCATAACCCTTTTGAAAATGCTAAAAGAAAAATTGTCATGTCTTTTACATAAATATATTTTAAATATTATATTCAAGTGATATAATTTACTTAAATAATTCAGCTAAGGAAGTAAATGCGATATTTTCTACGTTCTTTTCTTTATCTGAATAACAAACAATTCCATTTTAGATGTCAATAGCATTACATCAATAAAAGTGATATGAATTCTATTCGAGACAACAAAATAAACTGCGATAATTGAATCGACAACAATTATTTCTCCTTTTTTTGCCCTCTCAAAACGGATTTACAATGGTAATATCAACTGTGATGCCACTCAGAAATAGATAAAAATGAGATAGTGCATGTTTTCGTTTATAAAGGCGATATCATCAGAAACGAAATATTTACGACAATTCTAAAGAAACGAAAAAATAAAACCTCATACGATCACTAAAAGAACAGTTTGATCCAATTTTTTCTAATTTAAAATAGTTATCTAATAATTTTACAATATTTTTTAAGTTATTTAATTCAATAATTTTTAAAAATGTAGTTTACTAATACAGTAATTTAATAATTACTTTAATACAGTATATAACAGCCTTTATTTATCGATTGTTTAAATATTAAATTTAGAAAAAAGAAGAAAAAATTTAATAAATAAATATTTTTAACTGAATAAATGTTTAATCAACTTTATTTTCTTAATTTAATTGATGTTTATTTGCTTCTATTCGTTATTTGGTTAGTTTAACTTCTCTTTGCCATTTGTCTAATGTCTAATTTAATATCCATTTTGAAAAGAATAAAACATTTATAATCAATAAAATACATAGTGAACATTAAAATTATAATACGCAAGAAACTGTTTCTGACTTTTTTTCTAATTTAAACTGGTTGTTTTTTAATATCTAAATTGAATGATTGTCTATATTATATAACTATAATTTATCTTTAATCAAATGTCTATATTGATCATTGGTTAAATTAATTTTAGAACCAAGGAAAAGCGATTTTATAATAAATAAAAAAATAAACATTACAATTGCAATACGCAAGAAATCATCTGATCTACTTTCTTTTTCTAAAATTAATCTAATTGATTTGTTCTATTCTTGTTCTATGTAATATCAAATTTATAGAAAAAAAATGATTCTCACAGTAAAAAAATAGGCAGGGAATATTCCAATTACGATATACAAAAATAGTCTGGATTACTTTCTTTTTTGCCGACCGATTGGCTGAGTGGTTAGCGTTCCTGACTCCTAAGCTGTTGGTCACCGGGTTCGAGTCCCGGTTCGGGTATGGATGTTTCTTTCCTTCTCTGTTCTCTCTGTCCTTTCTTCTATGATGTTGTATGAATGTGGCCCACCCTATAAACGGGTTTGTGGTGGTATGGCGCGGGTAACGCTAATCGCCTCCGTGACTTGGTTCACAGGTGCCCGCTGGGTAACGACAAATGAGTAGCAGTCTCTAGCCTTGTTATGGCATAGGGTTCAGTCACCCTTGTGTGCTCACCATTGAATAAAATAAATAAAAAAAACTTTCTATTTTTAATTTAATTCAATTGAATTGCTTTTCTTTCTTACATTCCTTGGTTTCCCTTTCTTCTTCTCGGTTAAAGGTAAATTTCAGACACGCGTTTTTTTATAATTAAATTTTTATTGTAAAAACGCAGTTTTTATAATAAACAAAAAAATACGCGAAATTTTAACTATCATACGATTATAAAAATACATATGATTAGCGATATCAATAAAATAGTAAACGATGGTTTGCAAAATAGGGGAAATTTATTACCTTATAAAAAATACTTGAAAAAAAAATACCACATCTTAATACATACCGTCAACTCTCCTTTTCTATTCCACTCAGAATCGTGAAGAGACGTGAAAAATGAAATCATACAAAACGCACGTTCAAATCCGGATTATATATTTCTGAAAACCTACATTTCCTCGGTATTTACAAATAACAATGCAGCTGGAAGAAGGATACGTGTATTTAAAGAATAAATAAAATCCCTTTAAAGTGTTCGGGACTGGATGACACAATAACAATATATAGCCAGAGCACACAACCATTGGAGTCGGTCGTGACATAAAAACTTCAACAATAGCTGGTAAAGGGAGAAATACTTCTTACTATTTAGAAAAGGGAAGCATGCATAAATAGAGGGTGAGAAAATTCAGAGTTTCAAACAAAGAGCGAGGAATTTTTCACAGAGGAATATCTGGCTTCACAACAAAACCTTTTCCTTTCTATTCCTACCACAAAGATCCTCTTCGTTGCTTTAAAAAAAGGTCACGTGCACTTCCCTCTCTGTGATTCTGTTCTGATGTGAAATTGCGCAGGATCCTGCCTTACAAGTTGGAAATCTAAAGGTATGCTGTTTTTTTATTTAGTAAAAAAAGCGTTGAAAATATTTAATATCAGCTTCTTAAAACAGAAAAAAATTTACCATGCTCAAAAGCAAGACCACCAGAGAAGATTTTATGCATGCATACTGATTTTAGAGAAGTATCTCAAAGTTAGAAAAAGGAGTCTAAACAACTCGAAAAAAATCCTTCCTATTTAAAAGGCAAAGTTTAGTTATAGAATTTCATTTTGAAACGCGCAAACTATTAGTTTTTATTAGCCAAAAATTCATATTTCAAAATAAACATTAAATTTCTCTTGTTGGGTGCATATACACAGAACAGTTTTACCATAATATATATAAACCATAGGTTAAAATGAAAAATTTACTTAAGTGTTTTGGAATGAAATAATTATCAGAACTGATTATTTGATCAATAATCAGGATCATTATTAGTTAAAATACTGAAATATCATAAGATTAATAATAAACAATCAGAGCACTTATTCAATTTTTTAAGAAATTTACACCTGAATTAGATGTAAAATATTTAAATTCACACACGAAATAAAAATTATGGAGATTCGAATTTTTTTTTAAACTTTTAATAAATACAGTTGTATTTCAATGTTAAATAATTAAAATGTTTCATCATAGCTCTCAATTTTTGTTCGAAAATAATGTAAGACAATAAACTTTTTCAGAGTTCTAATAGTTCAGATCTTCTTTAATTGAAAAACACAAATATTTGTTATTTATTATCTTACAATAATATTTCTTTCAGTAATCGAATCAACATGTGAACTTATAAAATTCCAATATTTATAATACTTAATGTCATATTATAAGGAAAAAGTTTTTATTAAACTATTATCGGATTCTTAACATGTAGTAAAATTTGGTACGATTCCCACTGATTTTACAAAAATAGAACTTAAGATATATCTTAAAACTGAACAATTAAAACTTGTATAGATTGAGATATATTACTATTTCTACAGCCACTTTTTGTATACAAAAGATATTTCGACCGGTACTTACTGTTCAAAAATTATTCTGAGCCACTGTAATGGCTCAGATTCATTATCCATACCGAAAGTGAAAATTGAATTCGATTCGCACTTTTTAGTCTTCAGTTCATAAACTGTGAAATGGCGATTGCACAGGCAAAAGCGCAAACCGATCGGCTGATATGTCACGGAGAACTTATATCGAAGCTTCTACAGGGAGAATATCTTCAAAATCACACAAATCAAAAACGAACTATCGCATGTTTATTGAAAAATATTAAGATACATCACAAAATGCATGTTTTTGATTTACATAACTGTTACGAACATGGCAAAGATATTAAAAAAAAACAGCTTAGCGAAATTTGAAACAAATCACAGACATTAATAAGATTTTGTCAACAAAAATAAATACATCTGTGAATTATTTACATAATATATATATATATATATATATATATATATATATATATATATATATATATATATACGAACCTATATTGTTTTATATAAATGGTAGTACAATTTTTGGTTTACTTTTGATTATGCCAGCTAAATTCGTGTCCTAGTTTTGTGGAATTATGTTCCAACCTGATGATATTCTCAAACTTAGATTCTAAAAATGTTGAGCAACAAGAAGTTTAATTTAGCTACTGTGGAATTCGAAAAAAATATAAAAAAATGTTGTCGGGTTCACACGTTTCCCGAACACGATACCCAAGGGAGGCTATCCTTGAATTCCGATCTCGTAATGAAGTAGCGGGTGGATAGAATGTTGTAACGAACTCCCACAGGGTGACTATATACTAATTGCTCGTATTATGCCAACCCTGTCGCTAAATTGGAGGCCTCGTTGCTAATGAAATGCGCGAAAGGAAATGTGGAGAAACTAGGAATTTAAAAAATGAGTGACGTCAAATTCATCTTAATTAGAAAGCGGATTCAACGAGCAGCAACCGACGTCCGCTGGGTCGCTACACGTGGCAATTAGTCAACGCTCAGGAGATATCGAATGCAAAATGTCCTTTTTTAGATGAGACGGGACTTTTTTTTACATAGAAATGAGCTACCAACGCTTAGAAACACACAAGTTCCTGATAGGCGTTTATTTTCTTATTAGCGAAACTTTTTTTACGAAAGATGAATCAGTAAAAACATGCAAACTTCCAGATCCAATATAAATCATTTTAAATTTTTTTCTCTAAAAGTTATAATAATTTTAAAAAAAGATTTTTATTAAAAATAATGTAAAGATCCAAGTGATTTTAAAAAATGAAATAAATTAAATTTTGGTCACACTCTAATTAAAATATTATTTAAATCAATGCTTCATTAATGTTTAGAGGTGAAGAAATATCTATCATAAATATTTATATAATATAGGAGGGAAAACATATTCTTGATATGAATGGTTATATTAATATAAGCATTCATATCAACAATATATTTATGAAATTTTAATGCTATGGCAATGATCGAAGATTACAATTAGTAACAACTGAACTTTCGTCTCTAAAACTTGTTTTAAATATTTCTCTAAAATTCATTAAAACAAATATTCTTTAAAAAAAGAAACTTTTTGATTTCTTAGAAGTAAAATGCGTTTTACATTTTTTTCCAAAACCAAATTTAAATTGTACAAAGACTTTTTTTAAAAAAAAAAATAAAAAAATTGGAATTGATTATCAATTTTCATACAAAATTAATCATACCCTGCGTAAAAATTTCATTAAATCTAGATTCCTCTAGATAAACAAAGTTTTTATCCGGCATTTGATGATATATATATATACTTTACTTCAGTTTTTCGGAGAAAGAAAAACATATCAAGTATATTTGGTAGCATAAAGGAAAACAACTGTTAAAAAGGAGATAAAAAATTAAACAAGGTTTATAAACAAAAAATTATATACTATATTAAATTAAAAATCAATGGGATATTTGATAAGAATGTTTGATGACAATATTATTATCAAAATTCTTCCATATACAAGCACATATAATAGTTACATTAAAAGGTTTCATTCAGTTATATAGCAACTAGCTTTAAAAAGTTTAACTAAAAGTGTTAGAGTATGTGTAAGGAAAAAGTATAAGAATTTGTGTCAGATGTATTCTGTAATCGGTGAAAAAGAAAAACTTATCAAACAATGATATTAAAATGCCCTCAAAAGTGAAAAATAATGCTGAATATTTTCCTTAAAAATATTCGATGATTTAAATTTTCTGTTGAAGGAACTGTGAAAAGAAGATACGTTCAACTGTTTCGCACCGTTTATTTCCAAATTGTATATAACATTTTTAACATTAAATGCATAAAATTTGCCTTGTATGCAAAAATCTACTATTTGAAAGTACATTTTCACAACTTCTCTCTAATAAAATGTTTCGTTGTTTTCAAAATCCAAAATTCAAATTTATAATTCTAATAATAATCCCTAGAGAGCGCGTCCCCAGATGGCAGATAGGGGAATGCCTCCATTGGTTTACCATTGGGTGGTAGGAGTGAAATAAAATAGCTCCCGCGGACCAACAGGTAGAAGTCCAACCTCCAGGAGGCAATGGCATCTTTTTCCATGAATAGTGCAATACTGTGTGATACAGACAGAAATGGAGAGACCAACATCTCTTGTGATATTATTACCCTACTGGAACAGTTGCACTACAAAGGGAAATTCTGTGTCCTACAATGGATACCCGCGCATGTCAACATTGAGGGTAATGAATGTGCCGATAGCCTGGCCAAAGAAGCTAGAGACCTCGACAATAAGGTCACCACAATCACACTTGCTGATGCTAACGCTGTGGCCAAATATAGAATTATGTCTCACACCTTTAAAAAACCTCTACTAATAGAATTTAGCTGTCCCAGGATTATAACATCCACAATTGCCAGATTGAGAACAGAACACCATAAGGGCATGAAGTTTCTCCTGGATAAAACAAGAACATATGTTCAATGTAAGCACTGCCCAGGAGTCCAGCTCACGCCCAATCACATCTTGGAATGCCCAGCTGTTACGGTAAATTTATTAAAAATGGGAATGGTCCCACTCAGGGACTCATTGCAAGAAATTCTCTACAGCCCTGATGCACCCCTAATTGCAGAGGCAGTAATCAAGACTTTCGATGGAATTTAGAGACTTTCCTTATTGTCTGTTATCTACACTATTTTCATGGACACGAGAACAACAACAACAACAAATTAATTATATAGGAAAGCTATCTTTATATGACTACAATACAGTGAATCCATGAAATTCAAGCCAAAACAAAATTGTGGATAAAAAGGATAGATTAGGGGAATGTAGTTTATCAACAGTATGGTACGTGTTCCTTTTCGTGTTAAGTGTTTTATTTTACTTTTATGCATCTTAAAATGAAGTTGGCATTAAAATACTTCTACGTTTCTGTGATAGACGATTAATTTGGTTTGTTGATCACTTTATGGCGAATTTTTACACACAAAAAGTCATGGTTTTCATTTATGGTGACTTTTTACATACAAAAAGGCATGTTTTTCCCAAAGATTTTCAACGAGATTACACAATCGAGCAAGTAAGCCGGCTTAATGAAAACACGTATAAATGACTTTTGAAAGGAATGCAGAATTACAACTGCTGTAGTATACCATCTTATACAAAGATATGAAGAACAATTATTCAAATAAACTTGAATCGCGCCATATAATCTTGCTGTAGGTGATCAGATAAACGAAGTGATCGAAACAAAATCCTTGTCCAGACCATGATGTTGTTTCTCTGAATTCACTATATTAGGGTAACTGGTATAGATTCCGTGTGCTTTGTATTGTCAATGTTCTCACAATGCTGCTGCACAGAAAATCTGGATTTAATTGTAAGTAAAATTTTTCTGTTTTAAGTTAGCTTATGATAATAAAGGGGGAAGAGGAATGTTCGGAAAATATGAAATTAGTTTTAAAACCCATTTATTTTCGCAAGAGTTTTGAAATAGAATGACAAATTTTGGACAATACGGTATTTTTGAGGCATAAGATTCCAAAAAAAATGTATCAAAGCAAGTCACCTTCTCCTGGACAGGATTTACAGCATCTTTGAGGAAGCAGAACAGGATCGTCACACGTGGGCTTAGGACAATCATTCTTTATGTTCTTGCAGCGCACTTTGGACATGATTCTTCTCTTCCTTTGCACCTGATAAATAATAAAATAAGTATCAGTACCAATCTTTTATTCAAAAAGAATTTTATCGTGTATTATTTAATGCAATAATTTAAATTAATATGTATACGCTAAGCAATTAAATTACTCAAATTATCTATTATGATATCAAAAAACATGGTAATATCTAAATCACTGTTTTAATAATTTTCCTTTTCAAGCACGGCAACTAATACAATATATATATAGTGACTAGATTCTAATTTTACTAGATTATTTCTTAATTATTTCTTAGATTATTCAGTTTTACTAGAATGTTTACTAGATTATTTCTTTAGGTATGACTTAAACACGAAGAAAGATTTAAAATTCAAAACTAGATAAATTAAGTACTAGATGGAATAAATGATGAGATTGGTGGAATTAATGTGCTGTTTAGGCGCTTTTCTACACTTTAAGCCACAGTATTTTTGCTTTGTCAGTAGTTTTTAACTGAAGTATGATTTAATATTAGTATTTATTATAGCATATATAAATGATCACGTTTTCATTTCAGGTTTTATTTATAAATACACAAAAGTATCTTAGTCTTGCCGTTATTTTGGTATAAAAAATGTAACAATTTAAGCAGGAGGGAACACAAAGTATATAAATTTCTTTAAAATCAATACTTTGATTGAAAATCGTTAGCAATATTATGTCATACTGCAAAAGTTTTATGTTTAAAAACTGGAAGTTATGCATAGTAAAATATTTTAATCAGATTTTTATAGTAAAAACAATTTAAAACCTTTAATACAAGAACGATGCATCATGTAAGAAAATATTTTAGGTACGCGTCTGTTATTGAAACTGAATTGAGAAATCATTAAATACTCAATATCTGGAGAAAATTTGAAACATAAAAATAAGTGATAAAATATTTATGGTTTTCATATCCATGATCAAAATTCCATTGGAATTACTTTTAAAAAATATCACTCGATTTAAGATAATTGGTAACTTCAAATGAACCTCTTAACGATTTCAGTAATACATTTGGCGACAAGTCTGGTTCGGATAATTAGAATAGTCATAATTTTTACTTAAATAAATTTTTATACAAATAGGGCTTAGTGAAAGTTAAAAAAAATCATAATATTAAAAGTAAGTTAATACAACAATTATATTGAAATAGAAGACAGTTCATATATGTATATAGAATTCGAAATAAGACATATAATATACAAATAAGCTTGAACATGAAAAATATTTCACAAAAATATTTATAAGACAATGGAAAATAGCACAAATGCCGTAAAACATTTTTTTTTCTCCTTCATTCAATAGGCTTTAGAATTCAATTCTGATAAATTTCAGCCAACAGGCTTTTGACGTAGAAATAAATGTTTATTCAGTACTAAATCCATTAAAATCCAGAAATGATTCTCAATAAAAAGGAAAATGGCGATTGTATTATTTATCTAATACCAATATATCTATGATTACCCGTAATATAGCTTCACGGCAATAACAAAGCTTCCGATGGAAAAAAGCTTTTACAGAACTTAGCTCAATCTACGACTTCATAAAGGATTTACAGGTCTGATTAGATTGTTCTTATTTTATTTCCTGTATGTTATATTTTATTACGAATATGTTTTATTATTTTCAATTTAAACATGCACGGTTTGATTTAAATTTAAGCAAATATAATCTACGCAATACTTTCGAAACTTTAAAAACAAAAGCTTCAATTTAGAGAATTTCTTCATCACAAAAAACTGATTTGAATAATCGATTTCTTAGTTTTAATTTCATCTTAAGAAAACTTTATTCAAAATTCCGAAATTATTTCCTAACTCCTTTAATCACAGCACAAAATATTTCGAAGTGAAAGTATCTAGGATCTTAAAGAATAAATGTTGTTCGTGGTATGTAAAGATTATAGAAATATAGGATTATAAAAGGATATTTTTTTAGTGATGAAATAATAAATTAAAAATTGTAAGTAAATTCTATGTGTTATTAAATCCAATACTTTTAAAAATTTGATATAAAAGTCATTAGTTCATCAAATACTATTTTATTACGAATATGTTGATACCTCAAAGCAGATAAAATATTTCAACTATTTATTTTCTTAATCCTAACACGATTGTGTAAAGGAAATACTTTTATCCTTAAAAATATTTCAGAATATTTAGGAAAACTGAAAGATGCATAAAATGTTATGAACTTATGAAGGAAATAAAATATTCCATATGGATTTCGTATACATTGTTTATAAAAATGTTTCAAATACGAATAAAGAGAAAGAAGATAAATAGTATTCATTTTATATGATAAAATGATATGAGAAAATTTCAGAAACACGCTGCATGCAATAAATCCAGAATTTTTAAATTACAAGCATCCTAAATATTTTTAATTCAAATTGCAAAACAACGGCATGTTTTAGAACATAACAAGGTGGAGATGAGGCGGATACCTTCCTTATGGCATACGAAAATTCACGATGTAAGCCGCAACTTCAGCAGACATATTAAAAACAATTAAAAAATAATTAATTTTTACATTATTTTTATGTATGAAAGAATTACTGTACTACATATGTAGAAATTAAATCAACTGAATTATAGAGAACTTCAAAAATTTGTACATACATTTAAGAACAATTCTTTTTCTTTCAAAAACGCATTTTTTATCATAAAAATGATAATAATTATAATATATTCAAACTAGTTATATACAGAGAAAACATCGTTAATGTGATTCCAGTGTTGTTCAAACAGAAATTTTAAAGCTGTAAAATAATACGGTAACTCATAATAAAATTGAGGACCGTTTAGCCTAATTGTGAAAAGACGTAATAAAACTTTATATAATGTTCTCAGAGTTTGCCCTCTAGAAGAACGTTTCATAAATAATAAGCAATGTTCATGTGCTAAACAGGTAGGAATCCAATAAACTTCCAAGCCGCAAGTGTTCAGAAGATAGAAAAGAGACCTCTACCTTCCAATGTTTAACACTAGATAGGGTCAAACTTGAGGCTTTCTCTTTTGGGGAGCACACGACTGAGTCGCACTAAGAATAAAGAAAGAGCTGGAAAATTCATTAATCTAGAAAATTGCATCTCTTTGAATCTATAATAACTAAAATAGTTGTAAGGTTCGTTTGAACGTCCCACATTCCATGATATTCGACCCAAATAGTGCATAGCCTAATAACTGAAAATTGTTGTAAGGTTCTTTTGAACCTCCAATGTTGTACGGTTCTTTGGAACATCCAATGTTGTAATGTTCTTTTGAACGTCTCACATTCCATGATATTCGACCCAATTAGTGCATAGCCCAATAACTGAAAATGGTTGTAAGATTCTTTTGAACGTCCCACATTCCATGATATTCGACCCAAATAGTGCATAGCCTAATAACTGAAAATTGTTGTAAGGTTCTTTTGAACCTCCAATGTTGTACGGTTCTTTGGAACATCCATTGTTGTAATGTTCTTTTGAACGTCTCACATTCCATGATATTCAACCCAATTAGTGCATAGCCCAATACTGAAAACTGTTGTAAGATTCTTTTGAACATCCAACATTCCATGATATTCGACCCAAATAGTGCACAGCCCAATAACTGAAAATGGTAGTAAGATTCTTTTGAACATCCAACATTCCATGATATTCGACTCAATTAGTGCATAGCCGAATAACCGAAAATGGTTGAAAGATTCTTTTGAACATCCAACATTCCATGATATTCGACCCAATTAGTCCATAACCCAATAACTGAAAATGGTTGTAATGATTCTTTTGAACATCTCAACATTCCATGATATTCGACCCAATTAGTGCATAACCCAATGACTGAAAATGGTTGCAAGATTCTTTTGAACATTCAACATTCCATGATATTCGACCCAATTAGTGCATAACCCAATAACTGAAAATGGTTGTAAGATTCTTTTGAACATCCAACATTCCATGATATTCGACCCAATTAGTGCATAACCCAATAACTGAAAATGGTTGTAAGATTCTTTTGAACATCCAACGTGTAATTCATACAAGATAAAGTTTTCACTCATAAAAGCCTTATTATTGAAAAGAAGGAGTGAAGTGAAAATTTTCAAGTGCTCATCTTAGTTGAGATTGCGGGAGGCAGAAATGTAGCATCAAAAGTGAGACCTTACACTACAAAAAGCACGGTTGCATCACCAGCCCAAAGTACGCTTAAGCACTATATATGTGCATCACATGCTTCTGATACCTTGTTTCGTTATACATTTGAGAAAGCTTTGAATTTTATTTGAAGCAAGCATCACACAACTCTTCACTCACCATTGATAAAAGAATCAAATAAATTCCGTCATATCAGATATTTCGGGTTGAAGGAGTGCTTTAAATTGTTACTAGATATTAAATAGGGGCCGCGGTGGCCTGGATGGTTAGGGCATCATTCTCAATATCGGAAGGCAGTGAGTTCGAATCCCGGCCAACAGGAAATCCGTCGTGTTCTCTAAATACGGCTAAAACTGGGGCTGGCCGCAATGTCCTCCAAGTGAAATGATACCTCTGGGGGTGACAGGCTAAGTATTGGGGGTTTTCCGCTTGGTCCCTGCTTCAAAATCACGAAGACTCCAAAAGGTTGCTTCTATCTAACTGGTAGAGCCCGAACTCAGGGCTAGGTATAGGGAAGCATACTGGTGCAACAACAACAACTAGTTATTAAATACTATTGAAAAAAATTATTCCCTCAACCAGTTAATATACAATGTTTCTAATGCATATCTTAATGAAAAAATAACGCAAACACTCCAAATCTACCGTTCGATTCCACACCAGAAGTAAAGCAGAGTAGCATTACTCATGCTCTCCATTGGATTTATTTATTTCATTAAAAAAAAGAGAGCCTAAGGAAGAATAAATAAATAAAGGAAGCGCAGGGGAAGAGAATAGAAGGCGGCCAAATTGGCACGAAACAAAAATAAGGTCGAGACGCGCGACGAGGAAGCAAAGCGGTGAAAAGGAATGTGGAAAAAAGAAGCGAAGGATTCCGGTGTTTTTGAGAACAATGAGGCAAAGTCGCACATGTAATTCCATTGTTTCAAACACAAAAACCTCTCGCGTAGTTCGTCCTTGAACTACAGATACTATGGATGCGAAAATCAACATTAACAGACATTCTCTAAGCTCGTAGGACAGAAAACATCAAAATTGGAAATGAATGATTTCATAAAATTAACCAGTGGATGATGGACGAGAAAAAGGAAAGAAAATCAAAGATCGAGATGAAGCATTTTCATAACTATATACAGTGAAACCAAATATTTAAAAGTATAACTTCATTTTCATAGTCACACAACATCATTACACGCGCAGAGTTACGAGGGATGGAGTCCATCATTTTTTTTTTTGTTTAAAAGTATAGTCACGTGAAAATGAACTGTTGAAATATTGTGTACAATTTAATATTAAATGTATGAAAAGCAATTCGATGTATTTAGAAAATCGAAAAAAATACCACAATCATCTGTTGATTATATACAATTTATACAAGGAACATGTATCTAAAATAAATAACAAAAAAGTTACATACTTTTCTTCAATAAATTCGGAAATGATTGAATAAATATATATGAGCCTATCTCTTATTATTAATATGCAATAGAAACACAATATTAAGCTATAACAAATAAATAAAAAAGTAATTTGTATTACTCTCTTACAATTGTCACAAAATTTTAAAAGCACTTAAAATGTTTTATATTGTATTAAATAAATTTATATTCTAATAGTTATTTAATTTGATTCAATGTACATTAAATTTTAAGAATAAACTAGTTACAAGAGAAATTAAAAAGGGAAGAGTTATAAAATCATCATTAGAGATAAGTAGTAACACATGAAAATGAAACGTGGACTTTGATAAATAATAACGAATGCAACTTATTCATCTTAAAACGATTTTAAGAATTTTCGGACCATTAAAAAAATAATTCGTGTGGAAAATCAGAAACAGAAAACATAATTCGATTTATTAAATCTCATCATTTTGCATGGTAATGTCATATAAAAAGAACAGATGAAAATAATATTTTAAGAAAAATTGTAAATTAGAAATTTTTAAATCTAAAACCCTGTGATGAGAAAATCAAAGAGAAATATTGATTTGATGAAAGAATAAACTATCATGAATATTTATACATAATATTGTGTATAATATTTCAAATTTCTCTGTACATGAAAAGTAAAAAAAAAAATACATTGAAAATAGTTTAAATTTTTTTAATTATTTGTAAATGCATTTAAAAAAATGAGAATGAATTATACAACTCTCCGAAAACATAAAATTGCATTATTCTTACGAAAATATTTAATCAAATAGAAATTTAAACTGTTTAGATAATACAATTAAAGAATATTGACATTGTACAAGTTTGTTAAGCAGGAAATAATGCCAACGATTTTGCTCATGCTAGTTACATAGCTTTTATATTCTTATTTCTCTCTTTTATTCTTTTATATCCTTTACCTGATACTAAAATGATTCTAACAGAATAAATTTCATTTCATTTAAAAATATTTAAGTTGATTATTCGAGAAAATGTAATTACTGATTATCAGAAAACTTCGGTTTTATTTGTCGCTCTATGGTTGATTCTAAATCCCTACAAAGAACACTACAACTGAAGTGAGAACTGAACTCATGAACTTATGAACTCAAAACAAAGCTAATCATTCAATTGAGAATTCAGAAAGCTTCAACAGATTTCACTGTATACCATACTTAAGCAAAATGGTGCGCAAACATACACGAAATAACATCAATTGGTTACGCACAAAAAATATAATACTAAATTTTATTATTTTATTTTATTCGCCAGACTCGTAGCGAAACGGTCGGTGCTCTTGTCTTCGACTCAACAGTGCGTCGGTTCGAGTCCCACCTTGGATTTGGAACGTTCGGAATCCACTTTAAACCGTATCTTCGCGTCTAATTAGCCCTAATGTACAAAAATATAACCGTTGAGAGTGAAAAACAAATCAATTCTACTTTATTAATTCTTGACATTATTAACAATTCATTCATGATAATTTGTTATCTTTATTTTCGAAATATTGAAATATTCATTAACCTATCTTTGATTGTATATATAAGCTTACAAAGTATTATTTTTATAAATTCATGGTATTAGAGGTAACATCAAACATTTTACGTATTTTTAACTGTTCATGAATTCAAGTTGAATGTAAATTATTAATGGGAAAAAAATATTTTTATAACAATATTTCAAATGTGAAATGCATGTTAACAATAAAAGGGTTAAAGGCGTGCAAATAGTCTGCAGACTTTTCGGGTTGATGGGTGTTGTGGCAAAAGACGACAGGGTTCTCCTCCACCCCCCTCCCGCTGCTCGTCGGCACCCCCACCCTTTTTCTCGAGTTCGTTGCACTCGAGTGACAAGGACATCTTTCGAAAGCGTCGCTCTCATCTCTTCTCTTCTGCATCGTCCTCTTCCAACCCGAGAGCACGTGGAAATGGAACACGATTCGCGCCGTGCGAGTTATGTCTCCTTTCAGGAAACACCCAAATGAGACATGCGCGTTCACGAAAATGTTTAAAAAAAAAAAAGATAAGCTAAATAAAAAAAAATAAATATGATTTTTTTCGAGTCTTTTAAAATGTTAAAAAGGGTAGTCTAAATTTATAAATACTTCAAAATATTGAAAAAAGTGAAAGTGAAAATGACTTTAAAAATATTTCAAAATTTTAATAAGGACTAAGAGTAATTACTCTAGTCCTTATTAACATTTTGAAATACATACTTATCTTTCTATTTTTATCTTTTTTTAACATGCGCGTACGAAAATGTTAAAAAAAAAGTTATATAAAAAAGATAAGTATGATTTTTGAAGCATTTTAAAATGTTAAAAAGGGTAGTCTAAATTTATAAATACTTCAAAATATTAAAAAAAGCGAAAGTGAAAATCACTTTATAAATATTTCACAATTTTAATTAAGGCCTAAGAGTAATTATATTCTAGTCCTTATTAATATTTGAAATACATACATACATACTTATCTTTCTATTTTCTTATCTTTTTTTAACATGCACGTACGAAAATGTTAAAAAAGATAAGTTAAATAAAAAAGATAAGTATGATTTTTGAAGTCATTTTAAAATGTTAAAAAGGGTAGTCTAAATTTATAAATACTTCAAAACATTGAAAAAAGTGAAAGTGAAAATGACTTTAAAAATATTTCAAAATTTTAATTAAGGACGAAGAGTAATTATACTCTAGTCCTTATTAACATTTTGAAATACATACTTATCTTTCTATTTTTCTTATCTTTTTTTAACATGCGCGTACGAAAATGTTAAAAAAAAATTAAATAAAAAAGATAAGTATGAATTTTGAAGTATTTTAAAATGTTAAAAAGGATATATATAGTCTAAATTTATAAATACTTCAAAATACTTAAAAAAAGTGAAAGTGAAAATGACTTTATAAATATTACAAAATGTTAATAAAGCCTAAGAGTAATAACTCTAGTCCTTATTAACATTTTGAAATACATACGTACATACTTATCTTTCTATTTTTCTTATCTTTTTTTAACATGCGCGTACGAAAATGTTAAAAAATATATAAGTTAAATAAAAAAGATAAGTATGAATTTTGAAGTATTTTAAAATGTTAAAAAGGGTTGTCTAAATTTATAAATATTTCAAAATATTAAAAAAAGTGAGAGTGAAAATGACTAGAAATATTTCAAAATGTGTTAATAAGGACTAAGAGTAATTACTCTAATCCTTATTAACATTTTGAAATACACATACGTACATAGTAATCTTTCTATTTTTCTTATCTTTTTTTTAACATGCGCGTACGAAAATGTTAAAAAAAGATAAGTTAAATAAAAAAGATAAGTATGATTTTTGAAGTCTTTTAAAATGTTAAAAAGGGTAGTCTAAATTTATAAATATTTCAAAATATTAAAAAAAGCGAAAGTGAATCTATAAATATTTCAAAATGTTGATAAGGACTAAGAGTAATTTTACAAAAACAAAAAAAAAAAAAAAAAAAAAAAACATTCTTTACTAACAACAAATAAGGTACTATGAATTGGATGATGACAGATTATTCTTGTGACTAATTCACTTTACCAATCATTAAATATAGAAATAACAAAATAATAAAATAAATTATTCAGGTTAAGTTTGCATAAAAAATAGAGTAGATTAATATCATACGAAAAATATGTTGTAAAAGGATATTAAGTTAATAACTTGTAATTTTAAAATTATGTTAGCAAATGTTAGAAGTTTTTGGATGATATTTTCTCGCATATTTAACATGTTTAAGCTTATAATCAAAACTGTTAGCCATTTTTTACTGACACGTCTTATTAATGCTATTAAATTTAAAATATACACTAATTTTTTATAGGGAAAAGTTACAAATTAATCGATCAACACTATAATATTCACATAATTATAAAGTTATTCCTTTCAAACAATATACAAAGAGGGAGTGATAAACTGAAAAAAAGGTTTCACAATTATTAAACACTAAATATATCAAATTCCGAGATTGCAAGCATTTTCACAAATACCATCATTCAAAGGTCTCATTTTCGCCTTAGTGTAGGACTGAATTCTTTGAAGCAGAAGGTCTTATGTTCGATCCCAGTTACTGTCGGAGAAAGAGAAAGGTGTCGCAATTCTGCTTTTTGAATGAATATCTGTCAAAGTGGATGCTATAACGCAGCGTAGTGGATAATATTATAACAGATTTATCTTAACTCCTTAAGAAGGTTGTGATTTGTTTTAATCTACTTCCTAGCGGCATAAAAACACTGCTCACTAAATATGAAGTCTCCCCGAAGACAATACGTTGCGATTGTACAAATGCCTTACAATGGATTTCAGCTGTTAAAGTATAGGTTGTAGTTGGCGTTAAATGATCGTTATTTTCGGAAGAAAGACCAAGATGAACACAATATGTATATTGCAGTTAATAAAGACTTAACAACAACAACATAATATCGTTTGTTTGGAAACACACATTTCTTAATAGTTATTTACTGCAAAAATTGCCGCCCAATTTGTCTAGTGGTCACTGTGCCTGACTGCGGATAAGGAGGTCCTGGGTTCGAATCCTGGTTCGGACATGGTTGTACTTTCTCTCTCTATCTATCCTGTCTTTGTCCCTTCCTAGTATGAATGAAATGTGAATGGTTGCCAACCCTATAAACGAGTTCCTATGGCATGTGTGCACTGAAGAAGTCGGACTCCACACCAAATATGGTTCATTTGGAAAAGTGGAGCAGCGCACCCCATATTGCCAGCCTAGCTAGCACACGACAACAACAGCTGCAAAAATTAACATATTAATAAATATTGAAGTTAGATAATGATGCATCAATAAATCAGTTGATTGAGTACGCGAATACGTTTAGCAAAGATAGACGTTTGCTTTCATACAAAAAAGTAAATGAAATAGAACAAAATAACTCTTTAAGTAAATATCTCTTTTGGGGAGATCAATGTTTTTACAAATCGAACTTTTGCATGTCTACAGATTTGGAATACCTTGAAAATAGAATCTGTGTAACATTACATTGAGACTATTATTTTTTCCAATGGATAAAATGGTCGTGATGGGAGCTAAATGACAGCGCTCTGACTTTAATTTCATTAATTTGTAATCTCAATTACCATTTCTGGCTTATTAGGGACTCAAAATTTATTTAGAACTGTAAGTATTAGTCTAATTAGCCCTTACGTAGAAAATATTGATCGTAAGGCAACAAATGCCCTAAATGGCGAAAACAATTACCTATGGAATATAAAATGAATCATTTGGAAAATTACCGATATGAATCCATTGAATTGAACAAAAATAGAGAAAAGTAAATAAATGAGACAAAACGTACAAAAAAATATCAGGCAAATTGATTAATACATCACTGCAAAAGGAGTCAAATTTACTAACTACATTATAGATTAAAATAAAAAAAAGTATCTTTCCCTAACAGCAATCTCAATTAGCTAAGTGTCCATGTAATTCTATGACTTAGCTAACTAAAAATATCTGACTACTTTATCTCAATTAGCTAAGTGTTCATGTAATTCTATGACTTTGTTAACTAAAAATATCTGACTACTTTATCTCAAATAGCTAAGTGTTCATGTAATTCTATGACTTTGTTAACTAAAAATATCTGACTACTTTATCTCAATTAGCTAAGTGTTCATGTAATTCTATGACTTAGCTAACTAAAAATATCTGACTACTTTATCTCAATTAGCTAAGTGTCCATGTAATTCTATGACATAGCTAACTAAAAATATCTGACTACTTTATCTCAAATAGCTAAGTGTTCATGTAATTCTATGACTTTGTTAACTAAAAATATCTGACTACTTTATCTCAATTAGCTAAGTGTTCATGTAATTCTATGACTTAGCTAACTAAAAATATCTGACTACTTTATCTCAATTAGCTAAGTGTTCATGTAATTCAATGACTCAGCTAACTAAAAATATCTGACTACTTTATCTCAATTAGCTAAGTGTTCATGTAATTCTATGACTTTGTTAACTAAAAATATCTGACTACTTTTTATCTCAATTAGCTAAGTGTTCATGTAATTCTATGACTTAGCTAACTAAAAATATCTGACTACTTTATTCGATTTGATTTGCTGTACTTAAGTTGGAATGACATAGGCTAATTTCGCCTAAGCATACAACTCAAAATAGATTAAAATTGGTACAAATATGCGCCTTTAAGCGGGAATCGAACTGTGAATCTATAAGTCAAAGCACTATCATTCAACTGTAAGATAGCCATTTTAAAACAAACATGAAATATCAATGTACATATAAAAACGCTTTGAAGATGGCAAAAAAATTTTCATTAGAATAAAATTAGTACAGAGAGCCTTGTCGATAACAGCGTTAAGTATTAAAAAATTTTCCCAATAATAGAAACGCAATTGTTGTCATTATCACAGATAACACATTTTTAATCTCATTTGTAATACCGGCAAACAAGAAACATCTTAAATACGCATTTAGTTTCTATTTTTCTCATGAAGAAACAAAAAAGCTATTAAGAAATGAGCAAACAAAAAAAAAATGCAGACCATGTAGGTGGAAGGGGGAGGGGAATGCATTAAACAGAGGGTACGTCGAAAGTTTGGCGTACGACGAAAACATAATGATAATGAGTCGAATAATTGTGGGAGGGTCATTACTGCGAACTCATTTCATCGGTTGTTTGCCAAACAAAATGCTATGATGACAGGAAGTTGTTCTCTCTTAACTTTTTTTTTACACACAAAATAAAGATCTCATTAATAGAAGCAAAAAAAAAATTGTTTCCCAGGAATAAGAAGGCACACTCAAATTATCCTTCGTTTTTATTTTAAAAAAAAATATATGAAGGTTAGAAACTTGTGTGAGAAATTCTCTAAACTTAAAGATAATATTGAAAATTAAATACATCATCATAGAGAACTATCAATATCATTATCACGTATATTGAAGTGTAAGTTTATTATTTCAACAAAGGATATAGATCAGGGATGCACAACCTATGGCCAGCGGGTGAAAATTGGCCCGCGTCGCCTTTAAAGTTGGCCCGCGAATGTTGTTAATAAAATAAGACTAATTTAAAAAGAAATGAGACTCTTTCAAATAAACAAAAGAAAAATCTGATAGGAAAACGATTCTACATCAGAATAAATATTTTACATTTGTGAGCAAACTTTTTCTTTAATGAATTTAAACAAATCAAAAATAAGAAATAGGATAGCAGATGAGAACCTTTCTTCTGTTTTAGTATTGCCACAACGAATCTTAAGCCCAACATAAAATCAATAACTTCAAATATTCAGTCACAGCCATCACATTAAATTTTACTAATTTTTTTTCAAATGTTAATTTGTGTTCTTTGTATGATTACCAAAAAATTTTCCCTTATATAGATAGTTAAAGTTCACCAATTCGATTCCCATCTTGGATGTGGATGTTTGTTATAGTTCGCCGCTATAAATCCCGGTCAAATGAGGCCTAGGTGAGCTAAAAGGTTATCGTACATTGATACTTAGAATATACTCCCTATTTGGGTTTTTTTCTATGTATACCTTCAAATTTAAATAAGGTTCAGTCCTTTTTTTCCGACCCATGTCAATGAAATGAGTAGTTTCCTATTCCAGTAGAATAGAAAGATAGTCTCCGTAAATCTCAGTCAGACGCGATTAAACTTTCTATCAGTTGCCAAAACTTTAACCTTCTATCGTTTAACCTTCTAACGATTAAACCTTCTATAAGTTGCAATTTTTATGTCAAAATTTTATATTTTTTACAGTTTCGTGAAATATAAATTTAATATTTAATTTAAATTTTTAAATAATATTCATATGTAAAATTACAAGTGAGTTTTTGATAATATCAAAAATTAAGCTTTTTACTGAAACTATAAATTACAATAACAAAGTTTTAACTTCGAGTACGTACTTTTTGAGAACCAAAGTTAAACCAAGTAATACATTAAGTTCCTAGTTCATTTATTGTGTACTATATTAAAAAGTTAGTAATAAAAATGTATATTAAATATGGATAACAGCGCATATATTTTAATAACCTTAACCTCGTATAATTTAATTTGCATACCTGGATTTAATATATTTTTCTAAGATTTTCAAGAATTAAAAATGGTTCAATTAATTTCAAGTTATTGTACAAAATACGACTTAATATTTTTAAAGTTCTCTATTTCATATTTAAAAAAAAGAAAAGATTATTTAAAAACTTAAAAATGTACACAGAAATATACATTTCTTTTCGGAAATATACATTTTGGTAAAAAGATTGCATCACTTTAAATGTCGTCTAAAATTAAAATTAAATCGCCTAAATATAAAATTAAAAGCGAGCTGCATCGTCGAGAACGTTACACAGTCGCAAATGTTTTTATTTGCATCTTGATATATTGCATATCAGTTTTAAAAAATGCATAAAAGGAAAACTTAAATTATTGCTAAGAAATTTGGAAAACATACATTAAGTTCACGAAATTTCATTGCTAAATGAAGTTCGTATATATACTATATGAGAAATTCGGTTGTATGCTCATATTATTTTATAAAGAATATCATATAAAAAATGCATTAAATTTAACAAATAAAATTTTAATTGTACAAATAAAAAAATAATTATAGTAAACTGTACATCCTATCTGAAGTCTTCAAAATTTTATTCCTTCCAATTAAAGAAAAGAAACTTAGCAATTTCTGATATAAAATTTTATCTGTGCTACCGATAAAGCTCAAAAACTGTTTATGTGCACATGACCTAGCAAATCTGAAGATTAACTAATTTGTTCCGTTAAAGTGCCGAATCAATTATGCTATCGGAAAATAAATAATATTATGTAAGTTTCCTTAATTGTAATATCTTAAACCGTTTGATTCTTTGTATTATAGTTTTAAATTGTGATTGGCCATGAATTCAATAAATTAATTTGTTCTCTGTTTGAATGTATTAACCTGCTTCTTTAGATATCAAAAAATAAATAATTGTTAAATTAAACGTACAGAAACGATGCCGTTTCTCCAACAAGTGTATTATTTTCACTTTGACGAGTGCATAGTAGGTAACGGGCAAATTTTCTAAATAATTTGCAGATTCTTTATGTTGATTTAAGAAATGAAAATATTTTTAACTGATCACCCTAATTAATCAGTACATTGCCTACATAATTTGCGGAATAACTTATTTCTGTACTTTAACGGTTAACATCTAAATAATTCCGATTCTTCCGTACCGTTCCATTCGATTTCTTGACGTATAGCTTTTTTAGCTAAGAATATAATTTCAACAGCTTTGGTTTTTAATATTATAAATGACATTTTTAGCAAATTCCAGCCGCCCAAATTGTCTAGTGGTCAGCGTGCCTGACTGCGGATAATGAGGTCCTGGGTTCGAATCCCAGTTCGGGCAAAGATATACTTTCTCTCTCTATCTATCCTGTCTTTGTCCTTTCCTGGTATGAATGAGGTGTGAATGGTTGCCTACCCTATAAGCGGGTACCTATGGCATGTGTGTAAAGCAAAGTCGGACTTTCACCTTCATGGTGCTCTGATTAAAAAACGAAAGACGCTCCCAATTGACTTAAATTCGCATAGCCAAGGCATAGCGAGCTTGGCTTGTCCAAGTGTCATTAGTAACAACAACCGAATTCCACATGATTTCAACATATTTTGTAAATCGCATACAATTTTTTTAAACGGATGTGAACATCCCACCAGTTGAAAAACGGTATTGTTATAAACTTTTAAACACGTATACGCAGCGGTGTTTTTTTTTTCCGGAAATATAACGGTAGTTTAAATATTTTGATTGCGAAAAATATATTTGCATAAGAGATAGAGTGAAAACATTTTCTTCTCCGAATTTTAAAACATGATATCATCAAAAAAGATAATTATTTGATGATCTATTTTGATTTTAATTTAAATGAAGTCGTGTGTTCCGACAAAATGCAAGGCACCCCACATAATTTAAATCTCTTCTCTCGACACTGAGTAAAAGGCGCTCTTTTTTAATAAAACTCCCATCTCATTCCTATCAATCAATCAATTTCAAAAGTTAAACGGCGCCTGATTGCTTGCAGTGATTAGGAGTCGGCGCGTCGGCCCGGCATCTCTTGATATTACTAACCTATATAGGTGCACGGACACGTATTACACGTTCGAACAAGGTGAGGATGAGAGAAAGGAAAGTGAAGGTGAAACTAAATCTTCATTGGCCGGCGCCGGCATTCTGAATAGATTGAAAGTAATTACATGGTCAATCTTACTTTTAAAGGAAGGGAGACGCTCATGACAAACGCGTAATGGATGAGAGGGAAAATGTTTTCTCCCAATTACTCTGAATTGAAGAAACATTTCACGTAACACTTCGCACTAATAGCTCGCCAACATTCCCAGAGTTCGAAAACAGCTCTGACTTAATTGTTAGGACGTTTTATGTTTCAATTATAATCCGTGAGAACAATTTGGGTCGAATTCTAATCAATGCAATTCTTCGCGTTTGCAATGTGCAGCGTGATTCTTCAAGTTTTGACGATTCGTGGATGCAAATATATAATGCCCATCCTTCAACACTGATTATCAATAAAAATGCATATTTTAATGTTTATGTCGTAGCTGATTGTATTGGAATTCAATTACCGATAGAAATATCAGTTTGCAAAATAATGACTCATCAACCATAAAAAGTATTTACAATTTTTAGATAGCCTCCAAGATTTCCTAACAGATGTTGAGTGAAAGACAGTGTTTACACCCTGATTAACCATCACACTACCGAAAACATAGACTGTACTCGAATTTGGCAGCACAAATACATTATAAACTCGAATATGTGTGGAACAAATGATATTGCAAAGATGTTTCTCGTATAACAGGAAAGAACTGTATACAATCTTGTCTAGAGGTCAGGGTGCCTAACTGCAGATAGGTAGGTCCTGGGCATGGATGTACTTTCTCTCTGTCTATCCTATCTTTGTCCTTTCTTTGTATATATGGGTTGCGAATGGTTGCCTTCCGTATAAACATGTACCTATAGCATGTGTGTACTGAGGAAGACGGACTCCACACCAAAATATGATTCAGTTAGAAAAATGGAACAGCACACCCCATAATGCCAGCCTATAGCTGGCACACGACAACAACAACCATATACAAAACTTGTAATGTTGTTTTAAAAAACACAAAAATGTGTATATTGCATGCAATATATTTTATGTAATTTTTCGCAAAATAAACTAAAATACCCAATAGATCATTTGTAATAACCCAGTCTGTAATTACAAGTAAATCTAGTAATTGATTATGTAGTGTTTTGTAAAATAAAAAAACATTACAATACATTGTTTTCTTCTATATGCATAAAATTCGAGGTGAAAATGTGAATCAATTTTTGCAATCAATGCAAAAATTTTACATAGTGGGGATCAATATTTTCATTTCCCCACACAATGTAAAAAGGTCACCGTATTTATTAACAGTTGTAAATAAAGAAAATTTTATCCGCTAATTAAATGGTAAGAGAATGAATTACGAGAAAAGGAATAAATGAAACCATATATTCCATAAAACTAATCTGGGTGGAAATCAGTGAAAACTATGATGACTGGTTTTGTTGAAATATTATAAAAAAGTTAATTAAATATTCAGACTTTTTGAAAACCTCCAGAGACGAAATAATTTCTTATTTACTATAACATTTTTTTTTCTTTATAAGAAAAAAACAATGATTGATAGTCTTTTTTAAATTAAAACGGCTTGAGATAGGAGAAACGAGAAAGACCTTCTTTTGAATAAAAGGTCAAACTATCAATATTTCAAGGTCATGAAAGCAGAGATGATATAACTGCTATTATTTCAAATGAATTAAATGCATTTAGTAATGATCCATATCAATTTTAGTGCAGCAAATTCTACCGAAGAGACGCAATTATGTCGCCAGATATTCTCATATTGCAACGATAAAAAAAAAAACCGTCTCCAGCACTAACGGATATTTTAATTTCATAATCATAATTGAAAATGACAGCCAGAAATAAGGCTATGGATATATTTTTCCTGTCATTAGAAGAAAATATTCCTATTTCGAGCTTCAAGTGCGTTTCGAGAATCAGCGTCGCCAAGTGCCATGCACCAGGTCGTGTAAATAACGCCAAAAAGTTGCTCATCCGATACGCGTGGAAATGGAAGTTTTTCAACATGTTCAATTTACGAGGAGGAAAGGGGGGACGACGACAAATTCTATTTCAGAATTTCATGCCTCCTTCGCACTTATTATCGATGGGGTGTTGATAAAACAGGCGACTTAAAATATGCGGGAGAAACGGGGTCGGAATTACGGCATTTTGCTCGCCCAGAGTGAAAAGACGCGACTGAAGGAAGTTTGTACAATGGACATAAAAAGAAGAACCCAATGTGAGCATGCCGGTATATAAAACTGAATAATCTCGCCAGGAAAAGAAGGAATTTGAAAAAAAAAATAAAAAAGAACACCCTCCACCGACCTTCAATTTGGTCTGCCCCGCGTGGACGCCCTGTCGAAACGCGTGAGTCCATTTTTATGTTAAAAGGCTCGGGCGTTGTCTAGTAGGATGTGACGCTTGAAAATAACACGCAAGAATTCGGGTATATGAGGCGTATGCAAATCCACGACATGCTCAGCGTCCACATTTTTTTAAGACCCACCATTCTAAAGGAAGCAAGAGTAAAAAATAAATGGTAATACTTCGCTCTTTTATGTCTTCTTCCATTGATGCCCATTTTCAGGAATTTTAATCGAATTATAACAAAATAAATGTGGAATATCTTTCAATAACAAGTCGTTGTGGTCATAAAAATACTGCTTTTTTTCTATCAATTTTAACTTCATTTTTCCTCCGTGCCGGAGATTTTCAAAGAAAATCTATGATATTAATGCATATCACTCTATTTATGGCTAGAAAAAAATAAACAAATTCTCACATTTGATTTTTTTTTTTTTTTTTGTGGAATAAAGAATTATCTACTTAATTTCAAGGTATTTAAAATCTTCACAATTTTAGTGTGTGTCTATATAAATATATATAATTTTTTATATATAAATACATTTGTATTTTTAAGTATCTTATTTTCCTGACTTAAATTTCTTTAGCTGCTTTTGCGCTGGATAGGCGGTTAGGTAGTCAGATATATTTCTGTATTTTTGTATTCTTTATTGCTTTTAAACTGAGTTATATTATGGGGTATTTTGTCTCTTGATTTATTACATATATAT